>JANRMR010178403.1:0-11999 GCA_025434825.1 Bergia sp. 'catenularis' | reverse complement strand
AAACGGGGGTGGGTGGAAGGGGGGGGTTATGAACGGAATAAAAAAAAACGTTTCGGAACGAGCAGATACTACGTATATGAGAAATGAATTAAAGCTAACATACCATTACATTGAGAGCTATTATGATACTTACACTTATACATTGAGTGTACCTATATATCTAGGGGGGCTTATATCCGGAATGTTATTTTTGGTAGCAGATGGATGGGCTTATATATGGGGGGGAGGCTTATAACCAGGGGGCTTCAATGTGTACATAGGCTAAATATTTTAGTGTTTTGCTTTTTGAACGAACTTATCAAATAGCCCAGGTTTGTTGACAATGTTGTTCATTTCTTCAAGGATAGGCACACAGTTAGACAGACAGTCAGACCAATAGGTACAGAACAAGTCAGTCCGTTCAACTGTCTGTGGTGCAGACGGATCAATATTTTGTTTTTTAATTTTCTGTGCGAGCATGGCACCGGCATCGTCGTTTGCAAAGAAATCTTAGTAAACAGTCGCATCGCAAAACCTTCAAAGAGAAATAAGTTAGAATGCGATACTTAGAATTTCTGGATAATTTGGTTTTCAATGATTTTGGAAAATATTTAATCTGTTGTTACTGTTGGCCGAAGACGTCGACGATGTCATACATATTTATGCTCACGTGTTTAACTACATTAAATTTTGGATGGTGTTATGATTCAGTCAAATGACCAGAGTTATGAAATTCAACTAATTTCGAATTCAAAAGAAACCTATCTTAATTTTTTCCTTGGTGTTGTGTGACGGCTTCACTGGCAGCATCTGGATTTTCTCACTGCTTTTTACTTCTTGTTACCCAGTGGTCAAGACACTGGCAGGTTCTAGCTGCGGCTTTCCTTTATTCCCTTCGACCCATTTTCGAGCCCCCAAGTTAAAACTAACGAACGAGCAAACTCTGTCCCAAACAATTTTCCTACTTTTTCGCTGAACCAGAAGTGAACAATATCGAAATCACACAAATAAGCCAGCCAAGAAAACCAAAAGAACAGACAATTGGCATTCAATGAGCTTTGGCGCGAAACTTTGACTGATCAAGAGACGTTATGTCATTTGCCACAACTTTGACATCCATGTTTTTCTATTTTTGGCGCCAATGTGTTACGCTCTGTAATGGAATTTTAAATCCATTAAAAGTCTGTATTTAAAAGTCATCAGCTTCTTGAAGAGGTCATCAAAAATAAACATTTTGAAGTAAGTATTGAGATTGTTTCAGGGGAATAAAATACTTTTTAAAACCCATTTTCTTATTAAACGACGTTTTAATTGAGCACACTACTGCGGACCTTTTTTGGCCCGCGGGGGGAAGGGGGTGAGTGCGCACCCCGTGCACCTCCCTGCCTACGGGCCTGCATTCTATGGAGAGGGGGGAGGGGGTATGGGGGTGGGTGGGTGGTGTTAGAAGAAATTGTAAAAAAGGAATTGCATGGATCGACCGTGGCAAAAAATAAATGCACGCTACAAAGATATAAAGATATAAAGATAATTTACGCTAAACCGAAATAAAAAGTTTGAATGACTTTATTTTATTTATCCTACAAAAACCGATCAGCTAGTACAGTAATGCAAAATCTGGTATAAACCCTTGTGTAGACAATAAATATACTCTATTAACACATCTCCTAAAAACTATTAAACCTAAAAATACAACTTTAAAAATATAAATCTGAAATGTGAATAAAACGAAATTTGAAATATAAATTGACTACAAGAATCTAGATCAGTGGGCAATGATGCGATTTAACATTTAAGACTCTGAAATACCCATAAAACTCAGCCTCTGTAGAGAGGTTATGTCTCGGTTATGTCTCCAATATACTTAGGAAGCTATTCCAATCTGCTGCGACCGAATATTGCAGTTTGACTTGTTTGCGTCTTTACCTTAGGAAGATGTAATAAAGTCTTATCATGCATAGGAGATCTAAAGATAATCTACTATTTGCTCAAGACAATTAATATTATGTACAATCTTAAAGTTAATATTGCCCGCAAAAAGCGCCTACGATTAAGAAGATTAAGAAGACCTAGCGTGCAACGCATTTCTTGGGAGCAAGTTTTCCTACTGGTATTTAGAATTGAGCGCATAGCTCCCAAGTATTAACGATACTGTTTTAGAACAATCTAACCAGGTTATAGACCCATAATCCATAATAGGCAATATGGTTTGCTTATAAATAAAAGAATATGCTTAGATAAAAAAACCTAGAAATTCTATTTAACATCCTTAATTTTGGATACACTTGCTCAATTGATATTCCTATCTGCATATAATTCTAGATATGTATAAGAGCCTACGTCTTTCAACTTTTGATTTTGCAGATAGTTTGGAATAGAAGATAAACGGGAAAAAAAATTGCGCAGGATATCATTAACTGTTCTTGACTTGCATATTGCATTTTAAGTTATTTGAACAAGAAATCCGTCTTCAAGCTCACTTGAGCCGGTCGGCGAGAAAGAAAAATAATGACGCCAGGTGATCGGACATCTATCACGTGCTTGGCGTAAGCCAATCAGCGCGTGCTTCCAGGTCTGCCCAAAAGGAACCATCCCAGAACGCGCTGCGAGATTAGTAACGATCGCTGATGTTTTCTCGTTTTACTAAAGAAACAAGTTTCGTAAAATGAACTATTAAACAGACAAGTTCTGGTAACCAAATTCAACAAAGAAGTTGCTGTTTAGCCCATGCACAACTTTAGCTGATAAATGTATTCAAAGATGATGAGTTTTGATAGTACTTAGAACCGTTTTAAAACCAACGACTGAAGTTTAAAATGGCAGCCATTTTGAGACCATTCTGTGCGCGCGCGGTTTTCTGGGATGGTGCCATGTGATCAATTCAGTCAGGCGTTCCTAGCACGCGAGAGCCGATCATCTGGAGCCCCTCCTCTTCTAATAAGCCCCCGTCGGGAAGGCCTGAAAATGAATAAGCTTTCATACATGAGCACTTAGGGACCAGGGATCGTGTTTTTTTTCCAGTAGTCTTTCGTTTGGTCCGACGGTTCAAATCAATTTATTTTAACAGGAGTGTATTAGTAGGAGTGTATCTCTCTCAGCAGTGCCAGTATTTAAAATGTGATTAAAACTGTTGGTGGGTGAAGCTATTTTTAGATCTTCGTCCCGCAGACCAACCCGCACGTGTACGAAAATAATCTGATCACACGGAGTCGTGTTGCCGTTGTGTAATGACGATGTGCTGATGTCAAGATGACGTGACGCAAGTTTGCGTGCCAAGTCAGTACCCGTGTCCACGCAAACAGGTTCGTTCACGCGTATGATACAGTTGTACACTAACTGATATTGATTTTAATAATATTATTTATAAGTGAAACTAATATAAATGCATATTTGTTAGCATACTGTAGATTTTTGATTCAATAAATATGTTTCTAAAAGTAGGAACATATTAATCAACTATACAAAATTAAAGTTGAGATCAATTCAGAGTTTCGAAGCAACAAACACTTTATAATCGTAGGATCAAGGGGTCAAAAAGTATCAAGTCAACCGTTGACCATCTTCCATATTTATTTCATCATCATAAAGCCCTCATCCTGTCCCTTTCTGCGGGCCTAGCAGTTTTGTATGTGGGCGAATGATCCCACAGAAAGTTTTGGTCCCTGGACAGAGTGAGACGAAATATCTGTAAGTCCAGGGGCGTAGCCAGACCTTAAAACAAGACAAGGCAAGAAATGCAAATGTCGGAGGAACAAAGTCACTTACCCCTCCTATCCCCCCATCTCTCTTCGTCGGAGGAACAAAGTCACTTACCCCTCCTACCCCCCCCCCCATCCCTCTTCATCGGAGGAACAAAGTCACTTACCCCTCCTATCCCCACCTCCTCCCTCTTCGCCACACAGGGGTATACAGGGCATACTAATACTGTTACTAATAACGAGGACAATACCTACTACCTTAATTCCGTTTAACAGTGTGTCATGGCTTGCAAGATTCATGTCGGTGTCACTGAAAAGACAAACCACGCAAAGTCAAATGTTACCTTTACTGCAGCAAGAGCCATTTCACACAGTATAAGTTCTAAAGATCGAGGAAAAAACATGAGGAAAAACTGTCGATGGATTGCGCTGGGAAATGCTTTATTGAATACAATTTAGAATTCCCGGGGGTCCATAACAGCCACCGCTGTTTCTGTGTAAGTTAAATTGTTAATATTCACGTGTGAGTCTAGTTATTACGTCATATCCGTTTACGAGCTGTAAACCTCGTTACCAGGCCTCTCTAATTCCTCTTCAATCCCGGTTTCTGATCAACTACCCACCTACCCCTCCCTCAGGTTTGGGTTAGAGTCAAGGTTGGGTTAAGCTTTAGGTTTAGGGGAGGGGTGGGTGGGTCATTTCCCAGAAACAGGGATTGATCCGGCTCTCTCCTGTGATTCTGTATTTAGCGGCATGCAAATGGCGGAAACCACAAAACGTTTTTACTAAAAACAAAAAAGATACATTTTTTCCCAAACTGAAACAGAGAAATTAAGACCAGGCAACTGCCTCGCCTTGCGTCATACTGGTTACGGCGGTGAGCTTCTATATTGTGTCTATTGTCGCATCGGGGATCTCCAGAGAGGTGAAACGCAGAAATTCCTGCGATACCAGTTCTAGTATCAAAACAAGTTAATGTTTTAGCAGCCTTTTCCCATTACGTATGATTATAAGAACTGCGCTATCGTTTCCTAAATACACACCAGCCAGTACTTGATTTTTTTTTGCTAAAAGCCCGTTTACACTAGCAATTCAGTTTTTTGCAATTTTTGTCGCGACTTCCATCGCTATCAAACATTGCTAGTGTAAAGGGACCTTAGGAGGGTAAGTATTAAAATGACCCAAAAGTCCAAAACTAGTCGTAAAACGTAAAAATTAGAAGTTTTAACCGGAACAATTGGACAGTTGACTCCCGGTAACTCGAACCTTCAAGAGAGATGAAAAAAAGTTCGAGTTATTGGGAGTTCCAGTTATCGAGGGTAAAATTATAAAGAAAATGACGCAAAGGGAAATCAAAATTACTTCGAGTTAGCGCGAGATTCGAGTTACTGCGAGTTCGCGATAACGGGAGTCAACTGCAGTTGCTTCGTTCCCAGGGCCTTCTGGATATGTCTCAAAAGGGCCTCCACCATTTTGAAAATACCCAGAAGGCCCTGGGAACCGTTGTCTTGTGTCCTACCCATGCTGCTTTGCTCGATTAGACACATGTTGATGGCTGTTGTCATTTTTGACTTACTCAGTTACTGTTGCAGTAAAACATATTTATAACGAGACTTCTTTGCATTTCTGGAGACTTTTGCAATAGCACTCGGACGGCTTACATGTATCGATCGAGCAATGGAAAGCTGTGCGGTAAGTCGAACTTGTATGCAGCTCCTCGGCTTGGTTTTGTCCACGACTGCAGGCGTCAGCTGACGTCCAGGACTGAGATTGCAGCACTCAGCAGGTCTTTGCCAGTTGTTTGTTAGTGACCCCCGTTGTTATTTACAAATCTGAAAGTTTTTCTCTTCTCTTAAAACTTTAGGTGATACTTCGACTTGCTGGAGTAAGTTATTCCACTTTGACTTTGAAGTAGAAAGAAGTCAGTTGATAAAGTTCTGCATGTCACATGCACCCGCACCCACCAACCACGGCGACCAAGCTGTGACAGATGGTTAAAAAACTACTGGATGTATAACTATTACGAATGGGTGAGTTGTTTTTTCCTTTTATTGCTTTAGGCTCTTTTTACGTGGAGAAAGTTGACCCTATTCCCTTTGCGAGAAACTATTGTATTATGGATACATCTCGTGATTTATAAAAATCAAAAAAGCAGCTGATTAAACATGGAGCATTGTTTTCCTCGAAGGGAGAATGTGAACTATGGGTGGACGAACAGTTTTTTTAAATCTACACCTGTAGAAACAATTTTTGATACTAAGTTCTTGCAAACAATTATTCTCTCAACATTAATTACATTTAGATTTTAAAGGTGAATTCACAGGCAGTGTTTGAACTTCTAAGCATAAGGTAGAATTTGACATCAGGGCTCAAAATTGAGCATTTTAGGTCACTGGACCATTGGGCCGGAAAGATTTAAAACTGACTGGCTGAACATGAATGTGCACTGGCCAAACATGAAAGTGCACCGGCCCAATGTGAAAAGCTCAAAGGCATGTCTACACAAGCAAATTTTTTGTGACAAACGTTTTGTGTCAAACTTTTTTTTGCTTGCACAGATGGGAAATTTTTGACAAATTTCATGTGTCAAATGCATCTGCTGAAAAAACTGGCATCCTAGTTTTTTTGTGGCAAAAATTTTTTTGCCACATCTGGAATTTGTTTGTGTAGACAAATCAAAGAAAATTTGTCAAGATTTGGAGATAAATTGATTCCCAGTCTCTTGGTTGTAACTGAGTTCGCGTGGACAATTAAACATGGCATTCACCAACAGCAGTATTCATTGGAGTGACAGAGGAACTTCACTACTACTTCTTGAATACCTATGCAGTTGTGAAAGTTTGTGGAATTCTAAATTTGAGTTTTATAGACAGGAATAAGAAAAAAGTAAATGCAAAGAAATTCTTGAGACTATTTCGGGGGAGGTTCTGGGAGCAAAAATTAAGATAAATGTAGCCATACAACATGCCAAAAGCAGATCAACCTCGTCCCCAGGGCTTTTCCCTAGCAAAATGGAGGGTCGGGAAAGGCCCTGACCTCGGCTGGTCGTTTCTGCAATTTCATTGGCTGATGAAAAATCCAAATTCTTGAATTCCCTGCACCCAATAGAGACAGACACATAACTGCGGTGCGGTCGAGTGGAAGCAGAGCACAACCATTTTAATAACAACTCATGACGACAAACTCTACTCTTACTTAAAATGAGTCTTTATCCATCTGATATTTAAACAAACCAATAAGGTACTCCCCAGGGACTGGATACCCCAGCTCGTCAATCTCCTTAAAGGCCAGCCTATTCTATTAACAACTCACATCATGACTGAACAAGCCATATCAAAAGTTAAGATTTCTGAAAGCAAATGATCCGCTACAAAAAGACCACAATGACTTGCCAACTCTTTAGTTGCGTCTTATATACCAGCGTCTTTACATTCTTTAACCTCACATTCTATCACACTCTAACAGCTCTGGCTAACACGTCTTGACGTGAAACACGCTTGAGAATTCAAGAAACTATTTATCATCTCTTTCATTTTGCTTCGCTCATTCAGCCGTAGATAAATCAACATTATTTGCAGATAAACTAATTTATGAGTTTTGAAAATAAATTATTAGAAATACTCGGCGGCGCCATTGTCATGATTGTGTGTTCTGATATCGCTTTATTACTTAAGAGTTGGATATATATTGTGTGAATTTTTCGGTTTTTCTGCCAGTTCAGTCAGTTTTCAGAATAGCATGAATCTTCAGTCTTTAGAACACTAGTGATTTGTTTGTCAGTGAGAAAATGATGGATCACGATGGAGGGATCAACAACACCCGAAGGTTCATCCAAGAACTTCTGTCTGTTGCCTTTGTGGAAATAGAGCTACGAGAATAAGTATCTCTCCAACTGGGATATTTGGCAAGTCCGGATCAGACAAGGGCTTGAGTTCTCAAATATTTAGAGCATGTGGTGTCAAAGTGGCAGAAGAAGATCGCCTTCCACATTTGATCTGTTGAAAGTGCGAGTTATTTGTCTCAAAAATAATAACTTTCCAGGAGAGATGCCATGGCATTCAATCGGAACTTCATACACAGCCAGAGACTTTGATGAAGCGATGCATGCAAGTCTCTCCATAGGTTAAGCAGCCACCAAAGTGATCATCAACTGTTGAACGATCCAAGCCCCGGCAGCAAGCACCAAAGCAACTAGACTTTCATTTCATAACCTCTCAGTCAGCAGCCCACATTTTACCTGAAATAACAGACACTAGAGAGGAGCTAGCTGATCATGAATTTGTTCCTCTGACACATCCCAAGGCTGTTGATGAATTGAGTTTATCAGATAAACAGAGAGACATGCTAGTTCGAGCTGCTACCTTGAAGCACCCTGTTGTTGTTGTGGATATTATCACAAAACATTGCAGCAATATAATGTATCATATCAAGACAGATATTGCTCGTGAGGTCAGTTTCGCATCCCAGAAGCTGTGCAAAAGATCCGGTGGGTCCAAACTTTATGGAAATACGTATGAAAGTCTGAAGGATTTTAATTTTGATAAGATCTGGAATGAACTGGTAGATAACTTGCCCTATGTTGTGGACATATTTGACGCAATTTCCAACCAAAACGTCAGATCAAACAACATAATTTCAGATTCAAGAGTAAGGTATGCTTTCCTGTACTCAGTACTGATGAGCGAGCGATGGCATGAACTCAGTCTCCTGAAATGGATCAACACAATTCTTGTAATCGAGGGTGGATGTACCAAACAGGTATGAATTAAACATTTTGATATTCTTGTTTTATTTTATTTGTTAAAGTTTCAAGTGAACTTTTAAAATTTAGCTAAATTTAAATTGTCAATATCATCAAAATCATCTCTCTAAAATTTAATTCAATACTCCCCCCCCTTCAGAAAAGAAAATTTAGTATAGTCAACTGAAAATTATTAAAACTGAATGCTAAACTAGTAACAAATCAAATGCATAGTAACATATGTCAGTATTTTTGATAATAACAATGACTTTCTTGAACCTTCTTGTTTTCTTCAGCAACCACAAGTTAACTCTGTTCTTTTTGATGATAATAGCATTCATTTAATTCCAAGTGACTTTTCTTTTACTGAACATAAATTTCCAAATTTTATATAGATATGTTCATCAAAATTGCTAATTTTGCAAATTTTCAAAAAATTAAACATGGAGAATCAAAGGCCTTTAAGCTGAGGTACATGCACAAGAAGTGTATCAATTTATACATGTATTAGGCAAAAATAGATGTACAATGTACATGTATTGTCAGGTTTTTCTTGAGTTTTCCCAATTGAAAAAGATTTTGATATACCATGTAGGACATAAATTTTACAAGAATTTTTTAGATGATTGGGCCAATTTTTGTGTATAGCAGGAACAAATTTTTGCAATTTTATTGGAATTTGTTATAGGAAAGACAAAATGGCCAAATTTTATAGATTTGTTTATCTTTCGAAGGGATGAACACTAATTAGCACACTCCGTGTTTGTAAAACTGTCAAGGGTTGCAGCTTTGTTTATACTTCCTTCGAACTCCTATTAATAGTATTTAAAATCTTGTGAGAGGCTATGGGTGAGGAATAAGATAAGAGTGTGAAAGCAACTCAACTGAGCTTCTGTTTTTATATTTTTGTTTTTATTGACATTGATTTGTATCCTGAAATTGCCAAAGACTTTTGCTGCCATGAAAGTGTATTATCAATATCAGAATGTAGTTACAACCTTAAACTATGAAAACCAAATACTGTGTTAAAAAAATATGGCTTTCCCAAATATTGATAGAAAGAGCAGATAAGGTTTTGTAAGCAGGAATGATTAGTTTTCTTATTTTACTCCCTAAGCACCATTGAAATTATGCTCAGACTGGTACCGCTCCCTAGCATGGTTCATTCGAGGTAGTTTGGGAGTTTCCATAATATTATTAATTAGTGGTAGCTTAGAGTTGCATTGTGTTTATAAAATGCAAAATTAAAGGTTCAGTAGTAAAAGTGGAAATTTTGGGTTTTGTTTTTATGGAGTTCATTTTTATGGGAATTTTTTTTGTGGGAACTTATTTAACTGCAGCTGTCCAAAAACCCGCAAAAATAAACTCCTGCAAAAATAAAGTCCAACACGGTATTGAGCTTGCACTTCAAAAACTAAGTACATATGCCAGGTACAAAAATGATGCCATACAACAATGTAAAAGCAATGCTAAAAACGAATTTTTCATGCAACTGATAAAATGCACTTCTTAAGGCCTCACCAATTTCAATTTTAGAAGCACTTATTTCAATATTTTAGGTGGGTCTGTAAAGAACAAGTGAAAATATATATATTAAAAAAACTACAAATTCTTGGGCATTCCTAAGTTCCAAAGCACAGCTAGGTAATATTTGCCTTTTTAAAGAGCTCTTAAATATTTTTGGCCATTTTTGCATTTGAAGAAGTTCAGCTACATGCAGGTCTGAAAATTTTAAATTTTGTAGTTTTCTTTGGGAACAGACCAAACCAAAGTTCAACTTTTACTACATTTGTTTTTGTAAAAATAAGAAAATTAACAAGGTCTTCCCTAATTCTTGAGATGAGATGTACAAGTAATACCTAACAGTATCCAGTATCTCACTGATGCAATGTGTAGAACACAAGAGTTTCAAACGTGCAACATCCTGTAGGGTATTCCAATATGAAAATGGTGCATCAAGGGGCAAGGGTACAAGTAATATTTTTTGGAGGTGGGGCACAGTTTTGGGGTTCATTATAGTTGCACAAAACCAGCAAAAATGAGTTGGTGCAATATGGGAACATACTGTATTATTGAAGTTCTTAATTATTACTTTTTTTTGCAGTCTCATGCCAACATCTTGAGACATAGTTTTTGGAGAATATTTAGAAATTGAAGAAAAAAGAAATATTAATAGTGACTGGCATCTTGGAAGAACAGTTCACAATTCTTGCAAATGCAATACCAAGCTTGACTGCCTACAGTAATTTATGAGATGTTTTTCATTAAGAAACTGAAACCTAAACTTAACACCCAATCTGACTCAATACATGTAAAACTATTTATATAATGTTATCGCCAGCCAGATTCCAAACCATTTAATTAACTATTCTGTATTATGTTTGAATTTAAAATCACTGATACTGTACTTAGACTTGACAATGTCACGAAGATGTCAAAACATCATTCTATAATCTTATCATTATTAATATTTCTTGTAAAATGAATTAATTGGGTTCTTAAATTTTTTACACACACTAATATACAACCTTACTTGCATTCCATTTTGGTGTTAACACTAATAATAAAAATTTGGTGCAAATCCAACATTAACTAACATTAATTTTAATATGGAACTGAAAACTCTTAAAACAGATCTAATATCTTATTGTTTTGCAGCTAAACAGACAAGTTTGCAATTCACGCCAGTGATCAATAACATTCTTGTTAGGAAATCATGTGACTATGCCTCATGTTGTTGCACAATAATGATTTAACTTTGTAGTAATGGTCCATACACATTAATTTGATAATGAACGGAAGTATCCCTCTTCTAAAACCTTTTTCTGAAAAACAAGTAAACAAGATCACTGTACAATAAAAACTAAAACTTTGAAGGCTGCATATTTGTTGGATATGACCTACTTCATTCAAAGTAAAGGAGCAAATTCTGATATAAGGCAAAAAATATTATGAGAACAGGTTTCATTCCAGATGCTGTAGTCATGCAATAGATCAGATTCAGTCCTGATGTACTCAACCCCTTCAATTATCTTTTTAGACGGGTTTTGGTCAACAGAAAAGTGATAAAGCATGTTACAATGTGAAGCACTTTGAGACTCAAAGTTAGAAAGTTCCAGAGAAACAAGTTCAGCCAGAATAGCTTTTTTGTCAGTTGGCATCATCCTTACTCTGGTTTTGCCCATGTCAGATTCATCTTCTGACAGATCTTCATCACTGTTGTCACTTTCTGCAGTACAGTTACAGCAACAGCTTTCTTGAATCACAGCAGGGAATCCCAGGTACTCCAAAATAAGTTTTCTCAGGCAGGTGTCTTGTGATCTGCAGTAGGCTTTTATGGCTTCATGCACATGTTTCTGGTTATTACTAATATCTGTTCTGCCTGCACGTCCTGTCTCCTGCATGTATGCCTCAATACTGCTCGGAGGAGTTAAATGTATAATGTTTGTAACATAAGGTGCATCAACACCCATACCTAGGGTAGAGCAGGGTTTTTGTTAGGGCCGGGACACTGGGACCTTTACTCGGTTATTTTAATTTTTGTCCCGGCTATTTCCACGCAGGATTTGCACTAGAACTCC
>JANRMR010178391.1:3473-21455 GCA_025434825.1 Bergia sp. 'catenularis' | reverse complement strand
ATTTGAAGATAAAAAATTTGCTTAATATTCGAAGGTCTTTGCGGCTAAAATGGTGAAAATTTAATAACCGCCCCTTTCGAATAAGCGCCCCCCCCCCCTTAAAAGTACAAAAATTAAATAAGCGTCCCGGGCGCTTATTCGAATAAACACGGTAAGCTATTTTTTGAACTTGTTATTTCAATGTTTAGAAACAACTTTGCTCTATTTTTTCGTTCAAGTTTCTTTTTGTTCAGGACAATTTTCTACACGAATTAATAAATTGCTGATGCTCAGACCGACATATCTTTAAAATTATAGATGTATGGCACAAAATCTTTATTTAAATTGATCAAAGTTTTGCCAAAATCTTCAAAACTACGACAAAATCCTGTGAAAACGGTTGTCGTGTCAATTCTGTTGACTTTAATCTCCGTACTTTCAGCAATCTCGATAAAAAAATGTGATGGAAAGTCAAGAAAAACATTTGATCTAGTTTATCTTTAGTTTTTTCCTTATTCAGTGGTCCAAACAACGACAACAACAGCAAGCACATCTTAAAGATTTTACTTACTCTTTCCCAGTTTATTCCGGTTAAAAGCAATTATATCCTTTCTTCTTGTTTGAGGACTTTTGCTGGTGCTAGAAGTCTTATCCTCAACAGCAAAGCCTCGCGAATCTGCGGAGTCGTCAAGTTTGTTAAGTGTGCTGTTGCTTTCAGCGGAAACGGAAGGAGTGATATCACATGGCTGTTCTTTTTGACCTTTTATAGACAAACTACTATCCTGCGAAACAATTAAAAATAAGAAACATTAGTAAGATGATTTCCAATACAAAACGTGCATTAAACAGCCCTACGGTGCCAAACTGAGCTACGTAATCTTCCGTGAAAGAGCCAGGTAAAAACGGGAGAAAAACGAAGAGTATGAACTCTCCCCCTTACTTTCAGCTCTGTTATAATTTTTTCACTCTCACTTGCTATCAACTGCAATCGTTCATTAACTCGTATTTCATATTCTTCGTCATCTATGTGCTGCTAAACTTAGAAACGAATACTCAGTGTTCGACCGAACGCCACAACTCTTTAGAATTTCAACAGGTTTTAACCAAAACAAGTTCTTCAGAATGCGCGTGCATTTTGAAATCAGACCAAAGCGGCTGGAACATCAACAATTGTGACGTTTCACCAATGTTCAGTGCTACAAAATGAAGCAAAATGAGAAAAGATAAAAAAGCAACACGAAAATCGCACCAAGCACTACCTCGCGACGTTGTCTACAGTGCTTTAGCAACGGTGCACGGCCGTAATGGCTCAACTGCCAAACAAATTTTGCGTCATCTTAAAACGACAGGGCAAATCGGTCCCGCAGCACCCTACGGCGTAAAAGTTGTTTTGAAACGTGGAGTTAGGGAGGGAATTATCACACGCAAAGGAAACAGATTTAAACTTAAAGACAACAGTCGGCTTTGCCTTGTGCAGCCATTCATAATTCAAAGAAATCACAAGACTAGAAAGTCATTACAACAACCCCACAAGCGTGGGAAGGAGGACACACGACGACAAACAACGCAGTCAACGAAACAAAAGAACAGTACCACAAAAAACCCAAGGCATTCTAACGTGGTTAAACGTGGAAGAAAAAGAAAGACTGAAAAATCAAGCAAGTCAAAAAGGATGCAGAGTTCTTGAAAATAAAGAATAAAAAGAAACTTGTTGCAAAGACATTGAAAAAAGCAGTGAGTGATTCCATTGATTTTAATGTGCGGAAAAGACGAGTCGCAAATCTAGTTAAAATCTGCGTATATTTTTTTCATTCTGAACACCAAAACACCACGGTTAACCGAAAAGCCGGTTTCATATATTTAAAAAAATGAAAACGTGCTTGAGAGTGACTAAAATTCTCTCGAGTACCGTAAACGCTCTATTAAGCCCCCGGGGAACCCAATCAATCTCAGGCCTTCTGGAAGACAGCGGTTTCATTAGAAAGGGAAGGGAGGGGCGAGCGGGGGGCTTATTAGAGGGGGTTATAAGAGAGGGGCTTATTAAAAAGAAAGCCCGGCTTATTAGAGAAGGAATAACTAGTCTTTATTTGTGATCGAAACACCTGCGATGTGTTTATTGCTTACTACATCACCTTTGAGCCCAAAATATTCTCTATCGCTCGACTGTGTCTCTGAGGACGCGTTTCCGGTTCCAGTGAACGAAGTTGAAGACCGCTAACAGAAACGTTTGCCTCTGCATGTGGAGAGGATTGACTTGAATCCAATTTAAAAGAATGTATGGCAGAAGCTTGCTGCCCATCCTCTCAAAAAAATTTTGAATCCGGCCCCTACTTTCTCGCCGTCTCTGTTTCATTATTAAGCAAACTCCCAGCGAGTGGTCCATTGTATTGGGACCTCTCAACATATACCAAAGAAGAAAATGTGAGTCCCAGATGTCTAGCACCTTTACAAGGAACTTACCCCTGCGTTAGCTTGTACATCATCTGCAGTACTGAGGTCAGACTCACTGTGACGTCTCTCACCAGGCTTCCCTTCTGTGCTTTGGACTTCTTTCTCATTGTCCCCAGTTTCCAAAGGCCTGGTAACTCCCTCGGTAGAGGTTACAGTCACCCTTGGAGGCATGGACACAACTCGCCTGTGTCCCTTCTTGAACCCCGACTTGTTCCTTGCACCCATCGAATTTCCTTTCCTCATAGTAGATGGCTGTTGATCATTTGTTTTTGGTTTCAAATAATCGAAAGCGATGAATTGAGGAGTACACGTACCTGGAAAAGATGCAAGAAAAATGTACTTTGAAAAGTGCTGGTGTCGAAACTGTTTTAAATACTTTACAAGTTTATGGCATTTTCAACTTTAGACCAAAATCTGGAATACTAATGACGCGTCACAAGAATCTCATTTTGTTGCAAACGCAAAATCAAAGAACAGTTCAATGTTGTTTATTAGTTCTGCAAGAACCTGCCGAGTTTAATAACTGTACTATGCTTGAAAATTGCACTGTTCCTGGCTCTCCTTCTTTACTTGTTTTCCATTTTGTGTGCGTTGAAAATGGCAAGTTGCATTTGTCACAATCCATTCTCAGTGTTAACTGCAACATATTTTAGTTTTCTTATTCCAATAAATAAAAGTATAAACTCCCAAGTGGGAGCTCGCAAAGCATCACGGTTACAAGTGGGCCTTTATCTATCACACTTCAGTCCTAGTTTAGAATTAAGTGAAGAGTGTGAAACAGATCTCATGTTAGTTTACACACAGACTTTCATCGAGGCTGAACACAGCCGGTCACAGACATACACAGAAAGAATGATACGGAAACATACAAAGTACTACAGTCACTGACACAGACACAGACACAGACACAGACACAGACACAGACACAGACACAGACACAGTCACAAACACAGACACAGTCACAAACACAGACACAGTCACAGACACAGACACAGAAAGATTCATATTCACCGGTACAGACGCAATTCAGGCGCTCGCAAAGGTAAAGGCAAGTTTTAGAAATTGATTACGAAAGAAGAACATGTAAAGAAGAGGCAAATCCAAAAGGGATTGTAAAGATCAACTTCCCACCAACCTTGTAATAAATCAGGGGTACTGCCTTGTTCAGGGGCCATGCTAGAGGCCGCACGTTCCACAACCTCCCACATGTCCTCTGTCTCAATACTGGGGGGTACTGCCCCATCGTTACCCTCAAAACGTCTTCGGTCACCTTCAGTAGAACCAACTCCGAACTCGACAGGAGTAAGATCTTCCTCTGTCTCGTTTTCATAGGCAGATACTGCAGCCTGCTGACCTGGTACAGGATAAGGTGAAGATGTGCCAGATGACTGCGGTATGAAGCCGGGTGACATTTCTGGAGTCACAGAGTTAATTGATGGGGAACATTCTTCGGTTGAGTCCGTTGAATCTTCTCTCGTTTCCTCAGTTGCCAGCTGCATATTTACAACAAGAGACGATGGCAGGTAATCAGAAATGCGATGTAAACAACACCTAAAATACAACTCAAGAAGCTCGAATTTTACAATCCTTCGATTCGATACCGTCACGTATGGCTACCTACTCTTTAAGAAACTTCAGACCTTTCCTCTAGCCAAAACGGAACATAAAAGAACAATCAGTACAAACACTGTCTAGTTTTCAGAAAGGAATCACAAGCAGGGACCTGTCGATGGCAGATGTCAATAGCTGTCCAGTGGAAATGTGCTCTGTGTACTGTACAAGCTGAAGAAATATCTCGCTATCTCAAACCGTTTTTCCTCCCACTGTCTATCAGTAATTTACTATGGGTTATGTCGGACTCCCGTAATGTCGAATATAGAGGGTTTGAGGTAACGGGGTTAGTCTATTACCAGTTTTTTTACTGTTGGCTTTATTAATCTACTCGTCATGTCACAGTTTTCTGCGATCGAAAGATATTGGTCACAAATAAGGATCTAATGTTTGAACGCAGTTGCTTCAAGATGATTGCGCTTGCGTGAAGCATTCCAAGGATATTGCCACTCAAAGACTAAACTGAATCTCTCGTTTGTGATGAATTTTCCCCTCAAGATTTTCTTAGACAATAATATTTCAATTGTTAAGCTCTTATTAACCATTTTACACAAGTTTTAGCTGTCATATCAGTATAATTAAGTGTCCAACTTTAACTGACTTGTACTAAATTTATTTTTTGTAGTTAATAAATTTCGTGCTAGATTTGACGTTATTGCTGAATTGCCATTTACGGGTGAAGAGCCATGTTTTAATGTAGATACTCCACATGAATCGTTATCATTAATATCACAGCTCCAAACCAATAATTGACAAGTAGGACCTTATTGTAAGAATCCATACCGCATCAACAGATGGCCGTCTTTCAACTGCTGTCTTGCCTTCTCGTGTGGGCATTGGTGGGGACTTCAGAATTTTCTTTTTTTCCGCCTGAATGAGTTCTTGGAATCTAAAGCAGTAAACAGCATCATATAACTTTAATGGTCTGGACTTTGTTGAGCAACATTGTTTGAAGGCCCAAAGGATAATCCCATATGAAACAGACAGGGGTGCTTCTTTTAGGGGCTAAAATATTAGTACCGCTTTTCAGTTTTGTTTTTTGGTATATTTTTATAGAATAATTATTTTCTAAGCATCTTTAATAGTTTTCAAGATGCCAACAAAAATCCAATTTTGATAGCACATAAAATTAAAAATGCCACCTTAAATTTGTATTCCTCATGAATCCTCATAACAGTCTTTATAGTCTTTTTAATTGTGGTGTTGTTGGATCACGGAAAGGTGGCAGAATTCGACAATTCCTTATCGGCGAGAAGGTAAAAATCTCTCTCTGACAAATAGGATTAAAAGGCAACAACATTTTGTTGAAACAAACTTTAGATAAACTATTGTTAATTAATCTTTTCACTCCCATCAAGTTTATATCTAATATTCTTCTCCTTTCAGTGTAAGTATAAAGTTAGTCGATCGGTTGTGAGAATAAAGGAATTGATCATACTGTAAAATCTCTTCCAAATTGTTTATACAGAATGTGTAGACACAGGTAATAAGAATTTAACAACACATCATTTGACATTTTTGGAACACTCACTTTAAAGAAAATATTTTTTAAGTCGAAAATAACCTATGTGACGGGGAGGGGGGGAGGGGTGGGAGGGTGAAGAATCGATTTGACCCCTCCCCTCCATTTGCTGATTGTCTCCTGAGCGTACTTTACCTCCTTCGCTAGAAAATCTAGTATTTCTATCAACAATTATGGCGATTGAGGGTGAACGATAGTGGATGATGTGGAAGATACAACTTACCTACTGTTCCACGACTCCACAATCTCACACAGTATTCGTTTTAACCCATTCAGACTGTCAGCAATCACATAATCCATCGCCTCTCTCTCCTGCGCATCAAGCTGCTCGGGCTGGTTCTCCTCACTGTCCACAGCCAGGGGATTGCGGGCCTCCTTCAGACTCGCAGCTTTGCTCTGCACAGCTTTTATGTGCTCGATGAACTTAGTTTGATCAGCCTTGGAGATGGAAAAGAATCAAAACTTCTTCAATTGGAAATGCGTACTGGTAACAAGAAATGTGTTTTGAAAACGTTGCACTGGTGATTAGACTTCCTAGATTTTACACACTGTTGACAAACAAATGACGCACATTTGTAACCAGATGACACACTGTTAAGAAAGTCCCCTCATCAAGTGGATAACTCGATTGGTGGCGCAATGGTCGAGTGGTTAGCGTTTTTGACTCGTAACCTAAAGGTCGCGAATTCAAACCCCGGCCCGATTACTGTATTGTGTCCTTGACAAGGCATTTACTCAACTTGCTCCAGTCGACACAGCTGTATAAATGAGTACCAGCTTCTGCTGGAGGCTAACCTGTGATGGATTAGTGTCCCGTCCAGGGGGAGTCATAGAATCTCATTCGCCTAACACGACGAAAACAGAGATAAGAAGCGGCCTTTTGAGCCACTTGGCTTGGTAAAGAATCTAGTTTCTCTCAAAAAAGGTCCTGTTTTCAAGGAATTCCAGGCCTTAACAAACAATTCCTCGAATCCAAGGAAATAAGATGGCGGTATTAACTCTAAATCTGTCTCTGCAAATGACGTACCTCAAGTTGGGTGACAAATTGATTGACTTTCGCTTCCCGTTCTGGAGTCTGTTGCATGTCTGTCTTGAGCGAATCTATTCGATCCATAATTGAAACAAACACCGAATCTCCTCTGAAACACAAATTGCACAAAAGATGAATGCAAGGAGCATATTGAAGAATAGATTATTGTGCAGAGAGGTGAACGTAGATGGAAAAGAATTAAGGTCTTTCTTTCAGATATTGGAAATTCGGAATAAAGAGCTAAAACAGTTCATTAAAATTGTGAGATATATACAGATATATTGCTAAAGACTTGTTGAAGTAGCTTAAAAAATAACTTCGAGAGCCAAACATGTTTATATTTAATTATAAAGATGAAACAAAGAATGACAAAGACAGACTTGCCTGATTGGCCTTTATGGAAAAATCTTTATAAAACGAGGTACAAAACTCTTGCGTATCATCTTCTATTTCTGATTTTAAGATACTAGACAGATTCACAGGCCACTCGGACTCATGAGCAAATGAAAGGCAGATGACCATTAAAACATTTAAACCCTGCGTTGCACATAACTTTTAAAGTAGACGACAAAATTTTAAAATTAGCCGGTTACAGACACTCATGTGAAAGCCGAAAATATAAACGTCTATGATATATTTTATCACTTTATTTTCTGAAAAAATTAAGTGGTAGAAACTGCTCAAGTAACTGGATAATTTTACTGTCTGCCTACATTTAGGGACAAGCCTGACAAAACACTCAGTAAATAATGCTAACAATATCACGATGACAAACGGGCAAAATGCCAAACAGAAAGACACATAATCGCAAAATTTAAAATGTCCACAAAAGGGATATAATAGCATTTAGAGATGTCCACAAAAGGCACACAATCGCAAAGTGAAAACGCACATAAAATGCACATAATCTCAAAGTCAGAAATGCACACAAAAGGTACATATTGAACAAAGTGAGTAGCACTTCTCTTGCACACACATCATGATTTTACCTCGTGGACAAGGCTTGGACGTCACTAATCCAATAGCTTGCCTCTCGTTTGGACACCTTCACCGAGATCCAAGGCGGAGGAATGAACGCTTCAAAGAGTTTTATGGGGCGATACCTACATAAACATCCATGTTAAAAGGACACTTTAACGCCTTTGCGCATGCTCAAAGTTTATTGACAAGAAAACGTATTTAAGAGCTAAAATAACTTTAAAAAGACACTGTTCAGATATCAATCTAAGTTTTCCGACAGGCAAATAGTACGGATGGTCTGTTTTAGGCGGCGATTAAATTGGATTGTTGCTGCTGGAGCGTTAGCGAAGGCAGCATTCCTATTCAGGTGAGCGAAAAGTTCATGTTTACTTCCGTTTTCCATATATGGTTGGTTCGTCCTCTTCGAACCAATCAGGTCTAAGACGATCACCTAAGCTGCGCTTTAAGTTATCCATTTCCGGCCCCCCTCGTCACAATGAATCAGGCTGGAATCATGTGCCACAGTTACCGCTTCAGAAAGCAGTGGAGAAGGACAGTTAAAAAAGGTACGAATTATGAATCTTTTATTAAATTCAGTGCAAAAAAGAATATGATTCATCAAGGATTCGAAGGCTTTTGCGAGCTCTCGAGAGGAAGGCAATGCGCTTTCTAGGCTTGCTCTGCACTGTTATGCAACTAGATCGCTTGTAATTGAAATTGAACGCGGTGGAAACGGCATTGACATTGTTTCTTTCTTAATTTTCTTAAAGATCTCCCTCCCCCGTGAAACGATTTGGGTCGAGGCAAAACAGTCAAGATTTTAAATTATGCTGCCGTTATTCGACATAAATGCAAGTATTTTATAAATCTAGAAAAAATATAAAAACTGACTGTACAAAATCTTGTTTTTGATAT
Organism: Bergia sp. 'catenularis'; assembly: GCA_025434825.1. Classification (NCBI taxonomy): domain Eukaryota; kingdom Metazoa; phylum Cnidaria; class Anthozoa; order Zoantharia; family Parazoanthidae; genus Bergia; species Bergia sp. 'catenularis'. The sequence continues at coordinate 12,987 of JANRMR010178391.1, read as the reverse complement.
AGAAATGGTATTAGGGGTACGTGACATCTCAAGCAAAGAGAGAAGAGTGGTTTTCTCAGTTTTCGGTATTTTTAGGGGTAATTTTACACAGTGAGGTATTTTTATAGAGTCGCGTTTTTTTTCGCTGCTTGGTGTTTTTTAGGGTAGTTTTTCCGACGCATATCACTTTCACCCCTAAGAACCTCCCCCCCCCCGACATTTTACGTTTACACGTGACTTGCACATACATGGTTGGTTCGTCGTGACTTGCACATCTTCAGTTTATGGGTTTTATTACACGGTAAATCTATTTGAACCTTGCAGCTTGATTCCACACTTACTTAAACGAAGCCGCCATGTTTGCATATGCGAAGTACTGATAGTGGTCACGGTGAAGGGAGTGTCCACACTGCTCTATACTTGCTCGTCGAGTGTAGCTGTGAGCATAGAACCTCAGTTCCAGGTACTTGGCGAATGACATCGCCCAGGCCTCTGAAGACAGTGGAACTATTGGTGTCACCTGGAACAGAAAGTTTATAAATATGACAGAGGTAACCTTTTGCTTACAATGAAATTGCTACAGCAAAAAAAAATCATCAGGTACTTTGCCGGGGAAAAGAAAAACAAAAAATTAAATTAAGGGTAGGGATTTACATTACTGGCTGAAAAAGACGGAAATGTAGACCAATTCATCTGTCTACCAGCATTATAGAAAACAATGTCATTCGTTCAATATCGAGAAAAAAAGACTTTTTAAACTTGTGTAGCAGCACGCGTTCTAGCTCATATTTACGAGTGAGGAGGAAAGTGCTGGCAACTCTGAGTTTCAGTAGAAAATCATAGTCTGCAGAAGGCGCTACTTATTAAATGCCACATTCTAAACAAGATGACAGGTATAAAATCAAAATATTAAATATATCTTTGTGCTAAGAACGACAGCCCTGAATTGAATTTAACCTTAAATGTTCCTCTCTTAACTGTACCTGTTTGCACTCCTTACACCAGCTCCAGGTGAGAATTGTGTGCTGAAAACCCGGAATCGGAGACTCCAGGTTCCTCATGTTTATGTACACTGAACCAGTACCGTGGGCAAAGTAACGCACGTGATTCACCATCGCAACGTCGCAATTTGGGTTGGGGCAGATGTAGGAGGGTCTGTGGTAAGAAATGAGATATATTGGGGGATCATAGCTTTGGTTAGGGTACACAGTTTTAGTTGGGGTAGGTGAAAATACAGGAAGGTCCGTTGTAAAAAATGAAAAAAATAGGTACCCATTGGAGTGGAACGGTGAGACAGTAGAAGTAAAATCGTGAGCAAAGAACGTGACAACGTTATGCTACTGCTGACAGTATTACGGGCGCATAACGCTATGTTGTGCTACAAAGGTGATCACACAGTTGCGTGTCACTACGTTCCATTCCACGACAAATTGGAACATTACAGTTTGGGTTGGGGCAGATGAAGGAGGGTCTGTGATAAGAAACGAGACACAATGGTTGGGGTAGGTGAAAACACAAGCAGGTTTGTGGTAAGAAATGAAATAATTCGGGACTTCACAGTTTGGTAAACAGGGAAAATAAAGGAATGCCATCAGTAAGAGTTGACATAAATTGATGAATGTAGAAAAAAGGAATTTCAGAGATAACGATATGATAAACCCGTTTTTTCTTAAATTTGGCACACTGGTTAACTCTTACCGTTTTTGAAAGTTTAGTGCTGTATTTTTTTCAACATCTTGAATGCACATCTTGTCAAAATTCGCCCAATTTGTTTAATGACAAACGTGGTTTCCTTTGACTAAACAATATAACAAATATTTTATTGAGTAAATTTATCATCCTACAGCTGAAACTGAGAATAAACAACTTTCCATTATAATCTATTAACTGTGTTAAAATCAATCAACTAGAAAACTCTATAAAATTACAGAAAATTCAGACGTGAATTTCTACCTGAAACAGTATCTTTCCAAGAAACCGCCGAGTGTGATATCATTTCTTCCATAGAATTCCATGAACACAGCCCTGAAAAAAGTGAAATAAAACAAGCAATACACCAATAAGAGGCTTTCTTCAAGTGACTGCGTGATGCAGTTAATCCATCAGTGCGTCCCTTGACACATATGCCTCGACACTGAAGTGACTGTGCGATACAGTCCGCGTGTCGTAACCGAATATAATGACCTTGCTCACCATACGAGTTCCCGTAGCACTGTGGTTAGAGTGTCCGACAAGTATACGGAGGGTCGTGGGTTCGATTCCCAACTGGAGCTCAGACTTTTTCCGAGTTCCTTGTCTCTGCAATATTTCGACATATATATTTGTTAATACACTAATAACAAACACGAAGCAAAGACATCTGAAATAATCCCATTTCATTATGGAGCAGGTCAAAATTCATGCTTCCAATGGACCTCTTTTGATTGGAAAAAGGTTGTTGAAAATAGTAGAAAAATACCTTGTTATCTTGTATAGGGGTGACGTTATTGCAAAAATAAAAACTAAACTTTGTGTTGACATTTTTAATGCGTTTCGAATTATTGCACAATTTTTGTACTTCCGCAATGCAAGATTTGTCTTCGCCACACAAATGTCTTAAAAAAAACCCATCGATTTTACTTTTCAACAACTTCACTTCTACACAAGATGGCAAGCTAAAACTAATACTTTGGCTAAATTTAACATGCTCTTTCCAAAGCATTGATAGTACTTCGATTATACTTGAGCAGCGGAATTGAAAAAAAAAAAACCGTCGACCTTGTCTATTGTTCAAAAGCAGCTAGAAACCAGTGGATGAGACTTAAAGGCCAACGAAACGAAAGAGTAAAAGTTAAGCTGATGTCCTTGTAGCCGTCATGTCCTATAATCTTTAAGTCCCTAATATGTCATCTACAACTTAAAGCTAAGAAGAAAGAAAAGGGGAATTAAGAACTGGAGATAAGATTGCACAGTGATAGTCTGATACATACCAAGGGCTGATACAGGGTCGTGGTGAATTATTGGACTCGTTGGAATGGCTGCTGAATAAGACGGCTATTCTTTGGTGGTTATACGGGTTCAGGCAGTCTACCTTGCGACCGAAATGAATCGGATTCTTGTGAATGGGCAACGGCTCTTCCTGTTTTTGATCATTTTGCTGCATAATACCTTTATATGTTTCTTGTCTCAACACTGATTCTGTTTTACAAAGTCCCTCTGTAGTTTCCTGTCTTCCAACCGCCGGGTGAGCACTTTCAACAGCAACTTTTCGTTCATGGAACTTTGAGGACGATAAATTCTTCTGTGGTAATCCACTGCACACTTCAGAAGGCTGAATCGCCTTTTGTCCCGGAACTGCTGCATCTAGAAACGCTGCTGTTGCTGCAGCTTGTTTTTCTTCCATCCAGTTGTCCTTCCTGTCCTTGAAGTCAATGCTTTTAAAGTTGTACCAAGGACACGATACTCTGTCCTTAGATCCAACACGGTTTCTCAACTACAACAGTTCAAAATAAAACACAAAAATCCGTCACAATTAAATGTTGTACCGGTCGTTCCAGGAACACAGAAGAAAAAAGCTTCATTTTGAAAAGAAGAAAGGTAACTTCGACTGCCTAATTATTTTAAAACGTTTATTTAAGTCAACATTTTGAGGAAAGTCGTGCATCATCAGAGATCACACTGAATTAATTCTGTGCAAAACAATATAAAGAGGACGGAGGGCAAGGAAAACTTGAGAGGGAAAATGGGAGATGAGGTTAGAAAGAATCAAAACCAAAAATAAGTGAGTGATAAGAAAGACGAATATATTTAGCAAATCAAAAACTCTTCGGAAACGCCATTGATCTTCTGTCCATTTTTCATGGCCTAATGCCGAATTTGTTTTAAAGGCAATACCGAGTAAAAGTGATTGATTGATAAAAGTTGAATAACAATTTATCTTGACAACAAAACAGATTTATTTTTGTTCTTTTGGTTTTAACGATTTAAGATGAAAATAATAACACATTTTCCCAAACACTGAAGTGTTGATTTCTTGCTCTTGTACATCAATAAACAATGCCTGAACTCTTTAGCTATTTTTTTCATTAATGGAGCAGGCGTTTGTAATAGTTTATGGCGATATAAGAAATTTTTCATAGCATTACTTGTTCCCACAGATGTCTCAACACTTGCAAACAAACCTGAATTGTTCCTCCTTGCGCTCTGAAATCAGCAAAGAGAGCTTGAACCTCCTTGTCAGTTGCGGAGCGGGTGAGAACGGCGGAGATAAGAGGGTGGGGTGGTAGAATGACTACACTTTTGCTCCTTTTCCTCTCACCGGGCCGGACCAATGTGTCAACTTCCTCATATTCGTCCTCCTTGACCTGGGAAGAAAGAAGATCAACAGTTTAACAATTCAATTGTGTTTAGTTCTATTTAGTTTTTATCAGTTCAACAAGGCTCACTCAATCTTAGCAGGAGAGGCAGCACGGATATAATTCAAATCAACTGCATCGCTTAGTTACTGTATCTGATATCTGGGAGACGCCATGCTAACTAAAGCCACGGGTTGATTCTGAAAGTTGAGTTGGAACAAAAATGGATGAGCAGCTTTAAAACTGCACAACATTTAAGGAGAAACAACTCTACATCTATACTTTCCTTTCTTAAGCATACTTATGACAAATATATTGTCCTCAGGAACTCTCCTGATAGCGTTTGTTTGCTTACCACTGGATTTTTCTTATAACTTGGTTGCAGTCTAACCGACCAGTACACCTCTTTCGGTAAGATGGAGCGAACTCCACATGTTTGTCCCTCGGGACTAAGGAGATATGGTAGAGGATACACCACGTATGGGGAACTTGACAGAATGGTCTGATCCAGAGCCTTTTGGAACAACTTAGCTTCCAATTCGTGGTCCTTTGTGTTGTTATAATCCAGTGATGAAGGTCCCTTACCATTGATCTGTTCAGCGTTGGTGCTAAGTATAAATATTGAGGATAAAACTTGGATCCACTTAGTAAAATAGTGCTCTATACGCCGAGCGTAGAGTGGGCAATTAAATTGGTAATAAAATTGGTAAATGAATGAGTTTAAAACATTAAAACGTTAAAATATTAAAAAACTCGGGTTTCACGCACAAGGGCGATCATCAGACTAGATACAAATATAAATATGAGCGAAAGCTGTCATCACAAATATACCACTACCACTATCAGTCGGGGTTCGTACCCATTTTACACATCTAAACTCTGCCACTTTTTCTAAGACTTTCCATGGCTTGTTTTAGAAATTCGATGACCTAAAACTATGAAAATATCTCGAAAATGGAAGGGTTAATTAAGAATTGCCATGATTTGACGATATATTTTACTTCGTTCACACACGGATCTGATTTTGTATCACTTCCATGACCAGTTTTCATTATCCTGGTTTTCCAGCCTGTATTTTGAAATGTTGAAATTCTTGTCAATTGTTCCACAACCCGTACGAAATCTGATTATGTTTGCTTATAGGATGGACTTCGTTGACTGTCAACTATTTACTGCTTATGAAGGGGTACAGCTCTTTTTTTGCTGCACATAAATGGATTTCCAATCAATGCAGATAAATGGATTTTCAATCAGCCAGACAGAAATGATCGTCATGAAGTGGAGGCTTTTCTGAAAGGAGTACGAGGTAGGAAAAATTCACAGAATTTCACAAACCAAAAGTCAGAGAATCTCTGGGGCCGTGTACGCTCAGGGTATTAAAGTTCAAGTAATGTAGACTTCAACTAACTGGTTTGCATCGTTTTCTGCTGTGCTGATCTTCGCAGGTTCATAAATCTCATTACTGTCATCCTCTTTGGGTACTAAGGTCCTGGGACTTGGCGGCAGAGCGAACTCGTCCAGGAGGAACTTCAGCTCCAACTTGAGATTGTAAGCTACGTATACCAGATGCTTCATGATCTTCTTCACCTTGGCCAGCACAACGCTATTGCCACCTGCAGCAGGAGATGAGAAATAAATCTGGCAGTCAATTATGGGACGGAAGCTCTGATTACCTGAAAACCTGTGTAACATGACATTATGTCAGTGGGGTTTGAACCTTAGACAAGTTCAGTGTGTTTATCAAGGCTGATTATTATTCAAAAATATGACTCATCTTCGCAAAGTAGTTAAAATTTTTATATAAATATAAGGTATATATATAGATAAGGTTTAAAATGTTATTGAAAACAACAAATGTTTTCGGTCTATTGACCATCTTCAGGTTGTGAATGCAGGGCGCAGTTAGCTAGAACTATATACGGTTGAAGGTTAGAAGATGAATTAGGTTAACTAAAGTAATTCCTTTGGGATATAGAGTCAAATGGAAGGTGGAGATTTGTTTGTTCAGGGACGATTGGTGTCGGCCAATGAGGAGTGCTTCAATTGTTCGTCTAATTTTTCCATGTGAAAGAATGGGCAGGATTAGCATACAAATGGCGTGCCGGTTCCGTGGCGACGATACTTTGAGTGTAGGCATATTCACTTACCTCTTAAAGTGACTGTACAGCCCAGTTCTGGAGGGCATCCGTCAAAGAACATCAAGGTTTTAGTGTCACCATTCTTTAGGAGAAACTTCTGCACGGTGAAATGTTGACATGTGCCCAACTGCGGTCGAGTTAATTGTTCCATGGACAACAGTTTATCTGCTTTTGTGCATCTTGCTACCCGTTCAATTACTTGCTGCAGGAGAAAATATTATTAATACTAAACTTTATTAGAATACTCCCCACAGGGGAAAATAAACATTAAGATAGACCAATTGATGATCCATGTAAAATAATATGTCAACACCTCGCATTACTTTAATCAACTTCGTTCCCAGGCTCTCCCCTCTTCCAAGCGAAAGACCCTGATTCTTGGTGCTGACAAACAAAATGCAAGGACACGTACGTTTGTTTTGAAAAAAAAAAAGATTTTCCTCTCTCCATTAGGCTAAATAAGAACGAAAATCAATTTTAAGCACCCTTTTCACGCTTATTTTATTTGTAACTTGGGTACCACATGACCAGATTGTCTTTCTTCTGGGAGAGGGGAGAGTCTGGAAACGAGGTTGAACTTTAATGTGGAGACAGCGTGGCTCAACAAGCAGACCCGGAATCTTAAGTTTGAGTTCAGTCTCCAATCAGATCTGTGCTTGAACCGAGTGCTCCCGAGTTCCAGCCCAGCTCTAAGTCACGCCTTGCAAGGCCAACTGGAATTCCTCTTGCCAAGTTTCTTTACTTTCTATTTGTTTTTCAGTTGATATTCAAATCTTCTATGATGAGTTGTAAATTTGAGGATGAGTTGTAAATTTGTCCCAAGTTGTTTTTGGTAAATGCATGGAGACAGGTATTGAGAATGTTGTATTACATCATTTGATACTTGGGAATGAAAGAGTTAAGTAAACACGTTACTACTGAATTTCAGTTAACTTTTAGACCCTCTCTTCCCATCCCCCTTTCTTATGAGCCTCTGGGACAGGACGCAACTTGGGTACATAAATTAAACCTACCGGTTTAACGTTTAACGCAAGAGTGATTCCATGCTCGAGCAGCATATCCTGAGCAATACGAGACACTGTCTTCTCTACCAATAGAATGTTTGGTCGCAGTGCCGCTACACGTGAAACAAAATTCTTTAGGAAATTGTGTTCTTGAAGTACTAGTGGATCCAAAGATGCAAGTCTGTTCTCATTTCGCTGTGAGAAGGAAATAAAACGAAGAGAAATAAAACATAAGCTACGTCACGTAACAACACAACACATCACATCACACCATATGGCACAACGCAACACAAACAACATGGTAACACAACACAACACAACACAACGCAATGCAACACAGCACAGTCCAGTGCAACGCAACGCAACAGCACAAAATAAAGAACTTCCCTGCGCTTACAACCTTAACAAGTTTGTAATTTATGTCCTTTTATGTAATATACTCAAACATGCGTGTCATTTTCGAAGATACTAAGCTACTCCACAATTCGAGTCTAAATAAAGTTTGTATGTATGTATGTATGTATGTATGTTGTGTGTGTGTGTATGTATGTATGTATATATGTATGTATGTATGTATGTATGTATGTACATGTATGTATGATGACCCTTTCAACTTAAAATACTTTCTATGCTACTGTACCGACTATTTAGAATAAGGTCTAAGAATACACATTTGAAATATACAGTATGCGTTATAAGGTTATAAAATACAACAATAGGAGTTATTGAAGAACTTTTATTGCTATCCAAGAAATATTTAAAAGGACTAGCTGTTCTATAAGTATTAATTGAATCTGCTTTCTTTTACTGAGGGCTAAAAAAGCTCCAGAGTGTTGTTGCTGATACGCAAAACGTTTAACCTCCGTCATTTTCGAATCTGAAATAGGGAAAGACCAAGCTGTAGCTCCATGTCTGCCCTGCCTTGAATGGAAAACAGTTTCGTTCCAGTAAATGCTCTGTTATTTGGGGCAGCCCCTGTTGGGTCGTACAAGTAAACAACTATAAATGATCCATGAACAGAAATCAAAGAAAAAATTACCAAAATTCCTGCTTTACCTGATAGTCAATTGTGCAACTCAACACAAGGATTTGGGGGTTGTTCAGTGTGCTGGCCATCTTCTTGTTTGAAATGTTCTTGGTGAATACAACACCACTGTAGAACTGACAGTCACTCTTCTTCCCGCCGGTAATTTTCTTGAACTTCACATACTGTCTGATGTCCATGTCGTCATCTTTTCGAACGTTGGGAGCAACCTTGAACAGTCAGAAGAGTTGGTCAAGACAAATAAATAAAAGTTTAACACTTAAGTAACAACACAATATCCCAAACTTTCGTGGTTTGATTATACAATGAATTCTTTCATTTTGGGCCAGGTGTTAACAACTGTACAACAAGATAAGATACAATACAGTACAAGAAAGTGTCGAGGTTTTTGAATGGCACAACAGGTACATGTAATGGTTTCTGCATTATATATTGCCATCACCACAAGTCAGTCATTGTCGTCATTTTATTCACCGTTATCATCATCATCATGACTATCATAATCACTATATTTTTACCGTCACCATCACTGTCATTAGTGATTTTTAGCAATCTGTGTAGCGAAGGCGATAAGAAAACCTGGAGACAATAAGTTTGTAGAATGGTTGTACGTGGAAATACAGCAAGCTGACCACCTCGTTACCGTCCGAGCGAAAATTACAACGTGAAGAACACTAATTTGGAGTTTTCTAGAGAATAATATCATCACCAAACAAACAGCCCTGTTTTCACTTCAGCTTTGCAACTTGAGTCTGCTAACCACTCTACTATCAGTCTTTCACTCAGACAAAAATAAAAACGAAATGATGATAAATAAAAGGGAAAACAAAAAAGCCCATTTTCAGCAGTTCTCCTCTTAACCATTGCCGTCCAAGTTGTCAAAAATCGCAGTTTTCACCGTCATAGGCAACCTTAATCATTGTCAACGTCATCATCTTTGTCATCATCACTAGATCCCTAACACAATTACTCATTACCATCACCAATAGAAGGTTATTCACAACTCAATCTTAC
>JANRMR010178369.1:0-12008 GCA_025434825.1 Bergia sp. 'catenularis' | reverse complement strand
GGCATCAGTTGTGGCTCAAATCTTTGTTGTAAACGTCAAATAGGCCGCTGGGACGTCATTTGAAAGAGGCTTATGAGAAAGAAATTGGTCTTAAAATGCTGGAAATGGCCATTTTAGAGACTCAAATTTTCAAAATCGTGGTGCCCCCTCCCCTTCTTTTGAGAATCCTAGATCCGCCCCTATTGCCTCAACGGTTTTAAGAAAATTCTCAAACTCCACGAAAACCTCAGCTGGCGACTGAGTTAGGAGGCCTATACCAGGTTGATACTAATAAAGGCCTTGAATAGGGTTTTATGATTTCGATTACTATAATAACTCTAGATATTCTTTCACCAGATCATTTCTGATAGTATAGCTAATACCTTCACGGATATAAAACGCTACACCACCTCTATCCGCATTCCGATCTTTTCTCACCAGAAGATCACCTGGTATACTGACTAAATCATTACTACAGGAATTTCCAATCTTGCTTTCATTGATGGCAAGTATGTCAAACTGAATATCAGTCATCAGAAGTCTAAGTTGATAAGTTCGCAATGATATTCTGTCTGGTCGCTCGTATCCAAAACTAGTTTTGTAAGTTTTACCAGATCCTCGTCCGTGCCTCTCCATTTAAACTGATCTTTGCCAGCAAGAAACTCCAAATGATTTCTCAGATGGTTTAAGCAATTGTTGCTCGGCTCTGAAAAGCTGTAGAGACCAGTTGTACTGCTATGCGACAAGACATTGTTATCCGCCATGTTAGCTATTCAAAGACAGACAGCAGAGAGAGAGACAGAGATAGACAGAGACAGAGAGACAGAGACAGAAACAGAGAGAGAGAGAGAGAGAGAGAGAGAGAAACTCATACTACTGTGAAACCGACGAGCACGTTTACAAGGTGCTCAAATTAAATTCAAGTGCAGGCGTTTTATTTAATGTGTGTAAAAAAACGGAAGTTCATGTGAATTTTAAACTGAACATGAAACAGTAACATACCCACGGCCAGGCTGACTAGGCATCAAGCTATGTTAGGTTTTCTGCTCATCACTTGTAACTTAAATTTTTCACATTGTCGACACAATAAAATAGTGTACCACTTAGTGGTAAGTATGTTGTGACGGTAAACACGTTTGAATTTAAATTAGCTACTTCCAGCGTTTGGGACCATTTAGCTGGTAATTCTTTTCTTTTCTGCCGATATACGGACCAAATTTTACAGAGTGTCCAACCTACTGATCATGACCAACTGAAATCGAGACAACTTTAATGGTAGGGGAAAACTTTTGCGAGCGACGAAGGGCGAGCCTGTAGGGTGGTCTGGGGGCATGCTCTCACAGAAAATGTTGAAATCTGAAAGTTGATTTCACCAATTTCCAGCACATTTATGCAAAAAAAGTTACGAAAACGGATCGTTGTTTTCTTCTCAACTTTGATTTTAAAAAAAAGCGTTATCATGTAATGAATTTTCATAATTATTGTCACACCTCTTCTAATGCTCACAAAATGCGATACATGAAAAATAAACTGATTAGTAAGTTTTCTACGTCAGTGAAAAACGCCAAGCTTTCTTACATCTCTGGCCCATTCGAGATTGAGAATTTTAAGCTAACAATAGTCCAGTAAAGTTGGTCAACAAAGCAAATTACGGTGGACCAAACTAAATTAAAGCCGTTTTTTAAACTCCATGTTTTGTCTGAAGATAAAACTTTGCCACAATATTGAAAACTACAACAAAATTCCTGGCGCCACTTCCGTTGACTGTAAAGTGATACTGAGAGCAACTTTTCGGCAGTTGTTCGAAATATGAGCAACTTAGTGGCGACTTTTGCGAAAAATGAGCAACTTTAATTTTCTTTGGCATTTTAAAAAAATTTTTGAGGCAACACAAGGGTCTTGAGTGGCTCCTCGGCTGGAGACATCAGCTGACCAATGGAATTCATGACGTCACACCCGGCTCATCAATCGCTGTACCAAGTACGGCGGCCATTATTGATGAAGAGGAGAAGTGGATTTAATCCATTTCCATCCTAGATTTCTTTCGTATTTTTAAATTGATTTCGGAAAGTAGGCAGTTTTACAATATTTCAAGATGTGGAAAATACGGGAAATAAGTGACAGAGTGTAAGTACATCAATTTATTTTTGAAGTTTGTTTGAGGTGTTGCAACGTCCGGAGTGAAGTGATTACTCACGATATGCAGCGACCTGGATTCTAACAGAATCCTGCCTATTTTGTGTTTGAAGGACGAATGTTGTAATGAACTACTCTGAAGTAGAATCAAAAGTCCGAGAAGCTACGAATGATGACACTTGGGGACCCCACGGTACGATTATGCAGGAAATAGCAAAATATACGTTCACATACGAACACTTCCCTGAAGTGATGTCAATGTTATGGAAACGTTTGTTTCACGAAGGAAAGAAGAATTGGAGAAGAATATACAAGGTAGGAGCTGGATTTGATCTTCCTTTAACTCCTGTAAAACATCTGTTGACGTGGGAGATTGTTCGTTGCTTCCTCTTTAGGCACTGTTGCTGCTAGGTTACTTGGTGAAGAACGGATCCGAAAGAGTTGTGACCAGTTCGAGGGACCACATATACGATCTCAGACAACTGGAAAACTTTAGCTTCATTGACGAAAACATGAAAGATCAGGGAATAAATGGTGAGGATTTGTCGTCGCTTTCATTAGTTATCGTAAGATGAAACGGCTAATGTTCGGCCTGACATAATGAATCATTGATCATTGAAATAAATCTTCATCTGTTTGTCTGGATAATATAAAAAACCTTTAAATAGTCATAAATTCGTTGAGTACGATAATCTTTTTATGTTGTCTCTGAAATACACAGTTCGACACAAAGTCAAGGAGCTGATAGAACTTATTCAAGATGACGAAAGGTTGAGAACTGAACGAAAGAGAGCTAAGAAAAATCGAGACAAATATGTTGGAGTTTCGTCAGAGGAAGCTTCATACAAGAAGTATAGTGAGTATATATAGGTCTTATCGAGATTCCACCGGATATGAAATTTGTAATTCTTCATATACGTAAATATTTTTTGGTCCGGGTCAACTTTTGGCTAAGCATATTTTGATTATCGAGTAATCAGATGTGTTTGTATCGAATCTAATAATTGGTTTCCAGAAAGGTAACATCTGGCACGAAACGAAACTACAGGGATTTTGTTGGTATTTTATTTGTTTCTTGTTAGTTTTGATATTTAAATATTCCAAGAGTAGCTGCAGACATCAGTTTTCTGCACTTTGGATCCTAAACTTGAAAGCTACTATTTATCTATTTTCTGTCGTTAATTTACAGACGAGGAACGCTCCAGTAATTAAACTAATGATATAGGTTGCGAGTTTTCTAAGCTTGATGTCAATATCATTTCTTCAAGACATTGTTAGTTATATTCCCAGGTTGTCCATAACTTTTAAAGAGGATGACTAACATCATTGTGGTTTGAAAAATACTCTTTTTGTTTCATATTTGTCATGTTATTCTGTTGGTTTGAAATAGTGTGACAGTGAATTAAAGTTTACATTGTCAAAATGAACATTTTATTTCCGGTTATATCAATCTCTGCTCTTCTATTTTAGGTGATCGTTATGATAGTTCAAAGGGTTACGATCAGTTTGACGAGTTCAATGGCAGAACTACCAGGAAGAGCAAGATAAGAGAGTGGAGGGAGAAAGCAGGTTCCTTTGGCGATGATTTCAAAGATGAAAGGTATACAGTTGAACTCCGCTATTTCGAGCTCTCAGGGGAAATGAAAAATAGTTCGAAATAGTGGGGGTTCGAAATAACTGATAGTAAATGACTGAAAATTAAGGCCAAAGGAATTCGGTCTGACTTTGAAACAGCGGGGAGTTCGAATTAACCGAGTTCAAAATAGCAGGGTTCAACTGTACTGTTAGATTGTCGATGTATTTCCAGTGGTATAAATGAGTTACCAGAATTTATGCTTCATCCCAAGCAAGTTTTTTTGAGTGTGTAAATGCATTCTCACATCCAATCAGTTGGTTTTATGTTGATGCTGTAAAGAGTATATAGATACTTATTATTAAAATTGGTGCATTTTCAGCAGTGGAGAAGAAGGTGAAGAGGCTTCAGAGGAAAAAGATAAAGATGAGGCTAGTGAAGAGTCCTTTACCATGTCTAGAGCCACCAAGACAGAAGCCAAACCTTCCAGGACCATTGATCTTGGTGCAGCAGCAAACTTTGGAAGAACAGATTCACATGTGACATCCACAACCACCTCTACCAGTTCTACAACCCAAGCAACACCTGCATCAAGCTCTTCTGACTTCTTCGACTTTTTTTCATCCTCATCGCCACCTCAAGCTTCAAACTCTGCAGCTTTACCTGCACAGAATGTAGATTTCTTTGCATCATCAAGTTCAGCAGCACAATTGCAGTCTTCACCAGATCCTTTTGGTGGATTCCAGTCAGCTGCTCCTGCTGCACCAGTCACACAAAATGCACAGTCAGCACCATTCTCAACAAGTAAGGAATTTCTCTTCCATGCATAACCACTCTTTAAAACTTTTCTTGTATTACAGCACTTGTAATTTGAGGCTTGAATACTAAATCTGCTAAAGATCTGGGCACAGTTGTTCAAAAGGTGGTCAACTTTAACCTAAGTTAGGCCAAATTTCAAAGAGCAATTTCTTCACCAAGGAATATGTTTCCAGTTCTTATAAAATACTGTTCAGACTTTCCTTGGAAACACAATTGCTAAATCCAAAATGGCAGCTCAAATCAGTCCGTAAGGTAGTAAACACAAACGTACATTAAATATTTAACCGTGGGCTAGTGCTAATTGGCAATCAAAGAACTTTAACTATACAGATGAGTCTCTGCTGATGTAATAATTATTGTTTACATTTTAACTAAGTATAAATCAGACTTTGAGTTTCAAATATACAGAGTCCACAGAACAAAAGACCATAGCACAGCAAGTTAGTACTTGGTGAAAATTTGAGTATAATATGCCAAGTATGAAGTCTTTAAAAAGTCACAAATTTACAGAGAATGTACGACTGGGAGGCAAAAGTTGCCACCCAGCCATTATTTATGAATCACTTTAAATTTTGACATCTTGAAATATTCATGTCTTGAAAACCCTTCAAAATGTTGCTAAGTTGTCAATTGATGAGTATGAGATGGTCTTTCCATTTGTGAATCTGTTTGCTTGAATGCTATGTTATGCTAAAAAGGCAAAAAGTTGACAGTAAGATTCTCCTATAGAATGAGAGGTCTTACTATATAAACTGAGCACTTGTGAGGAAAAACTGATTTTTGAATGAGAGAGACCTGCCGACTTGCTTCCATCTTCAAATGTTCAAGCACGTCTTGATGTTTTGTGTTAAACTTTGCCACAATCTTAAAAACGACAACAGTGTTCATTTATGTCATCTCCATTGATTATAACATGTTGGAGAATAAAAACGTTGATAATATAGTACAACACTGACATCTTCTTTCATTTCTGCAGCTTCCACAGCAAATGGAGACTTTGGAGATTTTTCATCCTTTGACAACAAGACGGAAAGTAATGACGATGCATTCTTTGCAGATTTTCAGGCCGCTGCTCCCCCCCAGCAGCAATCAGTAAGTAGAGTTGTTAGCTGTGTAGCTGTGAGGCTTGAAGCTGTCTCAGAATGCTGTGCTGTGATGCTACTATTTGAAGCTTAAGCATTTATATGGAGTACAGGTAGTTGTAGAAAAAAGCTAACCCCAAAACAAGACAGGCAAATTACATTGATAAAATCTCAGCTTGGTTTTATTCCAAATTGTCAAGATATTGTTAGGTACATCACAAATTGAGTAAATATCATAATTAACTGCTTTTACGATAAATCTCTGTACCAGTCTGCCTGCTCTATTTCAAGTGAAAAAAAAATATTGATTAACCTTGATTATCATTCGAGGGATGGACTGAAATTTGGAATTACTCCAACTCATGGGAACACCAGGAGAAATAAAGCATTTTCAAATAAATTGTTCAAAGCACTAACCAGACTTGTTAAAATTTCTGGAATTAAAGATATATTACAAAAATGATGTTAGTGAGTGTAGATCAAGTTTCAAATTCTCCCTTGATGGTTCTTCTTTTGCCTCTATTATCAGTGGGATAATTTAAGTTTTCATGCAAAGTCATTCACTTGCATTGTTTGGTACTGAGCAGTTGTTTGGAAAATTAAACCATAGAAGGACCTCAGCTGAAACAGGAAGATCACAATAATAATAATTTGTTTGTGTACATTTTCACAAAATCCAATTTGTAGACTCAAACTGGAACAGCTGCCTTAAGTCAGATGTCATCAGTGCCAGCAGCTTCCATGTTGTCTGGCTTACAACCTCAACAAACATCAACAGCATCTTCATCATCACAGTACTCTAACTTGTTTGGAATGGGAAATATGCAGCCGCAAATGTCAACAGTACCCACACAAGCACCATTGGGATTCATGGGAATGACCACACCCATAGTGCCACAGTCACAGGCAACCCAGATGAGCCAGCCAACACTCCTGATGGAACAACCAATTCAGCCTCTGACCCCCAGCAAACCAGCTGCAACTCCAGTTAAGAGCAGCACAAATGGTCTGCAGGTACTGTAAAATGAACCTTGCTTCATGTTGGCAGCATAAAGAAATTCACCCCCAAAGCACAGATCATTTTTACACGATGTCATCAAAATGGGCCAATTCCGAATTATGCTTCAGTTCCTGCAAACAATAACATGATGTCAAGGTCAGGTGCCAAGTTCCATACATTTGCTGTATTTCTTAGCACCTGCCCTCGACTTTGTGTTATTGTTCACTTGAATTGAAGAGTAATTCAGAAATGGGCTATTCTTAAATAAATACACCTTTGTTTGTTAAGGTATTTTTCATAAACAAATTAACCCCAGGTAGGTCAAACAGATATCCCCCCAATGATTTCCCATATATGGTTTATACACAGCTTTAGGTTAGCTAATTATTGTCATAACAAAAATCAAGTACATGTATTGATGGAAAAAAATCTGCCATATTTTTCAAATATTTTTATTAATTAGATCAGTTTTTTTAAATATGTAGAAAACATGTAATTACAGCCTCAAATAAGAAAATAAATACGTCAAGAAGAAATGAGAACAAATTTTGGCAAAAATACAGTGTGTGGGTTTTTTTATTCAGACTTTAATTTGCATAATTGATTTTACATAAAATTGTAATAACTGCAAGTCAGAAGATGTGCTCATAATTGGACTAGAGTTGTTATAAGTTTCACTGTGATTACTTTTAGGTCAGAAAAACCTAGGGGAGGTCAGTTAGACCGCCCTCCCCTTGGTCATTTTAGGGTTAAAGTTGTTCTTTCTGCTGATTTTAATGTCAGCTTACTGTTGGTGTTGGTTTTGTTGTTTACACCATTTCTATGTTGATTGTAATAATTATTGATTTTGGTTGTTTATTTTGGCATAAATTTCTCTTGATTTTGTTACAGTTTGTCATATCTTGTTGAATTTACTATTTATAAACTCAACTGTTATCCTTGTAAGAAGTGTTGAATTTTGCCCCTTTGATCCAGCTCAGTGATGTTTCTTTACAACATCAGTTAAGGTAATATCTTGTCATCTTGTCCAATAACAGAAGACAAAGCCAATGTCGCCCAGATCGTCCACGTGGTCAGACAGTAAAGTTGATATAAGCTTGGACAACTTGAGTCCATCTAATATGAGAGACAAACCCCATCAGCCAAGCATGAACCAAATCTTAATGGAGCAACAGCAAAACCCAGTAATGCCTAATATGGGCATGTATTCAATGCCACAACAAAACATGTACATGACTGGCATGGGGATGCAACCAGGATTAATGCAGGCAAGACCTATGCCTAATATGGGTGCGCAAATGAACATGATGAATGCGAGAATGAACCAAATGAATCTGTCTCAAGGCATGATGGGTAGCAAACCCATGACCATGGGAATGATGCCGACTGGGAGCATGGGTATGAACATGCCCAGTGGGATGATGGGAAGCATGGGTACCAATATGGGAATGATGGCTGGTCGACCTGGTACTACAATGTATGGACAGACGCAGAATTTTAATAGTAGTAATTACTCGGGTTTCAAGGGTGTCAGTTAATAATATTTCATACAACTAAAGACAATATTATACAGTCAAAGACTTGAAAACCCAATATGTGATGCTCTAGTTTGTTTTTACATCCAAGTTTGCAACTCATTACTCTGTAAGAGAGTTAAATGAGTGGAAAAACTTGGCTTGATAAGAGGAAATTCTAATCGCAAAAATGTTGTTTTATAACGGTTGTGGAGTTAAGGTTAAATTTAGAAGCAAAACCAATATTTTTGATGGCAGCTCGAAAAGCTGAAAATTGGGCTTGGGAGAACATAGATGTTCTTTTTGACTTTAAAACGTGTCTTTAGAGAACTTGTTTTGTTTTAACCACCTAGGCAAATCAGAATTACGTCTATTTTTTAAACAAACAAAATTGTGAGCTGTAGGACTTGACTGGATGGGGAAGTATTTTTGTGATTGTCAGTGTAAAACACCGCAGTAACTAGTATGAAGGGTTTTTTTCAATCAGTTGTATTGGATTTAACTATTGAGGAATTACTGGTATTTTAGCAACAGGGTTTTAGGTCAGCAAAAACACTGTTCAGTTAACATAATCAATTTTATTAATCATACTTACTCTGAAAAGAGCAAATATAATATTATTAAAACAAAATCAGTGCAATAACTGTGGCCAGTACTGGCCAGTAGCTGAATAACACTCAATAGATAGAACTTTGTAAATAGTTGTTCAAAGCGTGTGGTGGACCAAAGCTTGTGTTCTCTGTGACATCTACTTGTGTTGTAGCTTTACACTAGATGTCACCAAACTTCCTTAATCCCTTTTCTTGCTAAAAGATGATTTTGTAAAAAAAATGACAAGAACATGCCCACTTTGGACTAGTTGTAGCAAACAGTTTGTATGATCATTCAGTATGTTGATAACAACCATTAAGTTTTTTCTTGTTATGAAGAACAGATTATTTCTAAAAATTAAGAAATTCAGAATTTCATAAAATTTGAACACTAGCAGGTACTAGCTACTGTTAAACCTGTATTACCCTGAACAGTAACGCAATTTTATTTTCTTGAGTTTATTGTTCTTAAGCCAATCAGATAAAAGCTCAAAAGTCTGCTTATGTACAGCAAACCACATGGTGTCAGCTGGTTGGATTTGTGTAGAGACTTACTATCTTGATTGGCCAAGAAACTTTTTCCACATGTTTCCTCGTGTTCATGGTTTTAAAGGTTTGACATTAATAGTGTTGGCTTGTTGAAAAGGGGGGGTGTGGTAACGAGGGGGCCACTGTGATTTTGTGCTCTCGTGTATTCCTTTGCTTTCTATAAGGATCGTGAAATGTCCATACCTATAAACATGTTGCAGTGTAATACAAGGTTTTCATTCGTAACTGCACAAAATCTTATTTCACTGTCATTTTTAAAATCTTAACTAATAATAAAAAGTTGGAAAGTGTGTGGTTTTCATGTAATTTCTTCAGTTCTTTGAACCAACTTAAGGTGTAGGGAGAGCTGATGGGAGAATTTGACCTTGGAGGATTTTTTTCGCTTGCCTCTTTTCAGGCCTCTTCCACCCAGTCATTTAAGTGCAATGAGAGGCCTAGCAGATAGGTTAAGTGTTTATAAGGCTGTTTTCAAAACCAGAAGCTTACAGTAAACTAGAACTGTTAGTTTAACCCTTAAACTGGTAAGGGAAGCGGGCTCGTTGATCCCCCTCCCCTCTTTTTTTTGTGATTTTGTCGAGGGATTTTAAGCTTTTCCCAAGTTTTTTCTAGTGGCTGTTACTTACTAGTAAACACGTTTTTTAAAGTGAATTTCAATTTGCCACCCTTATTAGATTTTGAAAAATATCGCTTTGAAATGTGGAAAGCAATATCAGATTTTCTTGAAAAATGAGTCTTGCTTTTTTTTTCAAAATTAGTTACGTTTGACATTCCAAATCAGTTTTTTTGCACCATGGTTGAAATGTGTAAACAAGCCAATATAAAATCTAAAAATCAAAATTATCAAAAAATCGTGAAGTTTTGCAGTATGACATCATTTTATTTTGGTAACCATGACAACTGGAAGGTCATCACGTGAACAACCTTTTAAAAATTGGAAGATCTTCCACCAGAAAAAGTAACAAAAACGTAAAACTAAAAGCAGGTTAATTATTTAATGTGAAGTGGTCCACATCATTTACAACTGGGATGAGTTAAAAGAACTTGCCACGGTCCCTGTTAGTATAACCCCAAATCATAGAAATGAGTTTTCTAACCGAGGACTCCGTAGCAGATTTTCTGAATTACGCTTGTTCTGTGGTCAGGGAAAATTGGTGCTCAGTCAGGGAAAAGTCAGGGAATTTTGAAGTCAAATGTGTGTAGCAACCATGAAAAACCATAGGGGGCTTCACCGACCCCCCCGACCCCCCCCCCTGCCTGTATATGTTTGGCCAAATCTTAGGGTTGAATCACAAGCCCAACTCTCTTGCTTTTAATATGTTCTGTATATGGTTCTGGCTAATCAGTCAAGAGGCCAAGCAGTCAGAGAGAAGTAAACCGTACATATTTTAAAATACAAATCGTTATGAACCGTTTCGTTTGAGTTTACAATTACCAGCGCGTCTCGTGGGACTCGACAATGTTGGAAATATGGATTTATAGAGAATTTATATTTTTCGCTCTTTATTTGCAGCTCTACCCTAACGCTGCAAAGAATTTTTCAAGTAAGGTCAGGTTTAACCGTTCCTTTTTCGATTGCTTTTTATTTGCAATTATCAGCGGTTCTCCAAGACCCGCTTCCAAGATAAAAACATAAAACGAAAGACATCATCTTGTCTAAAAAGATCCTTGGCAGTTTTTCTCAGGGGAAGGGCTGCAAAAAAGGGGCAAAATTTAGTTCTCTAAAACCTCTTTTTAAGAGTCGTTGGGCAACTTTTCTCAGGAATGGGGCTACCACTGGATGAATAAAAGTCGTGGTCGCAAACTTTGAAGGTGAAAAGTAATTCTTGAAGACGGGTTGACCCAGGAAATGTTTGAAAACTGAAGTTTTTAAAAATAGTTTTTCCGTAAATTTGTCGAATAGTACAAACACTGAAGCAAAAGAGTAAAGGAAACTAGATTAGTAACAACACACGAAACAAATTTTAGCCATGAAAATAGCGGGTCTATCACAACATTACAGAGGGTCACTGGACCATGGACAGGCTTCTGTCTTCGTCTCGTGGTTCAATCAGATGCCAACTTATTCTCAACTAATAAATGTTGATTAATATATCCTCGAAATATCCATTTACCAATGATGTAGAACAGTGTTAAATTATCATACAAGGCTGTTCATATCGTATTACGATACACTTGTACGTTTGTGGATTTTGCACGTGACAGCGAAATATTTACATAATTATGGCCAATTATATGTTCGTCCGATGTGTCTTTAAGTGAATTTTAAAAATAGTTTTCGATAACATTAAAAAACTGTATCCGTAAAGGTTGATATTCTTTTAGAAATTTATGCAGCATAATATTATCTTATTTTTACTCTAATATAGTGGAAACGTGTTTGTTATTCTGTAAAGGACTCTTTATTACAGTTTTGTTTAAGGGTAGCCGAACATATCGGACATATCGATTTGTTCCACGAGAAACGTCAGACCGACGTTTGCGGGTGGGAGAGTTCTTGGCCATGACGTTTCTCTGTGAAGACAACGTGTGTGTAGTGAGTTTTGTGCCAGTTCTTGAGCATAAGATGAAAAATAAAAAATTTTAAAATCGCCCCACTGCCGGCCAGCAGTACGAGTACTGTGTGAGTATGTCTTTAGGTTTGCATGCTTTTATGATTGTTTTATCGAGTAATCATCAGTGACACGAGGTATAGTATACCTACCAAATAAAAATCATATGTTCTACTCTTCTTATCGATAAATCGTGTGACGTTTCTAAAGGGGTGGT
>JANRMR010178303.1:0-10034 GCA_025434825.1 Bergia sp. 'catenularis' | reverse complement strand
AACATATTTCATTATGATGTCACAGGATGTACGATAATTCAAACATGAACAATGAGGAAAGTCCAAAAAAATCATATGGCATTGTTTCGTAAGCGTCAAAATATGATTTGATTACATTTTATTTTCCCTTTTTCAATCCTACAATGCAATAAAAGATTTGAAACAGTATTGCCACTCCTCTTGCTGCAGATACAATTAAAAATCTTAGAAAACTTGAAGTAAACAACTTAATTAATTCATTCAACTTCCAAGTGTAAAGACTTCTTTAGAGAGTTTGAAAAACGTAAACAATCCGTGACGTCAAAGTAAGATAGGGCACTTATTATTGAAGTATTGATGCACTTAGTTCACAACTTGACTAGGGAGACTGTGAGCATGCTCGAATTGGCATGCTAAATATCTATTAACAATATTTTGTGCAATGTATATGAAGCAATAGCGTCGTAAGCGCGCAATGGATTGAGGTATAGCTATTGTTTTACTTGATATCGCACAGCAGAGCTACACCGCGTAAGATCCAGTGATCGGGGTTCTGATTGGTTTTCAAGTCTACGCATGCGATGTAAGTTAGATCAGTTCTCCTTGGTTTCTTGTATATCGGGCACTGGTACATCCGGGTATCTCTGCCTCCTGTGGAGTTGATGGCGTAAATATGAACCACCGGCATTGGGGTAAATAGGACTTTCGCCGGGGGCTCGACCAGCTTACACCCTCTTCTGTCCCAGCCTGCTCCATCCAAGAACAGCCCGTGAACGTACACTCCTTCGGTGGGGGCCTGGACAATGTCGTCCTTGAACATTCTGGTGACGTCATTGTGGAGCACAACACTGTCGAGGGCCCAGCCTTTGTGAGCTCGCGTAACTTCCTATGAACAGGTAAGAGGTAAGAGATACATTTTAGATGAAACGTGGAGGAAGTACTGCACTAACTACAGAAATTACAGTAAAAATTATACAACTGAAACAAAAACAACAACTAGCTGTGTATGCATGTATTTTTATACGTCTTTATGAAAAGCACCTTTGGTATGTTAGGATGTACATAAGTACACGGAAGCAGCTTATATTACGAGTATGATTATGATTAAGATTAAGTTTATGACTATCGATGCTAATCAGAGAAAGAAGCAAAACGCACATCTAGACATTATCAAGAATCGGAAAGCAAAGCTGCAGCTCTAAAAGTAGTCAATAAAAATGAGGTAAAACAACCAATCGAATATCGTTCGACGAATTTAAAGTACTATCCCCAATATTTGTCACCAAAGTTGTAGTATATTATACCTCTAATACCAGCCAAGGACACTGGAAAAGGAGAAAAAACAAAACTAGCTAGCACTTGCGGCAAATTCAAACTTTCCACCAACAGCACAGGTTTATGTGTTGCTACAAACTCTTGACAACAGCACAGGTTAGTGTGTTGCTACAAACTCTTGACAACAGCACAGGTTTGTGTGTTGCTATAAACTCTTGACAACAGCACAGGTTTGTATGTTGCTTCAAACACTTGACAACAGCACAGGTTTGTGTGTTGCTACAAACACTTGACACCAGCACAGGTTTGTGTGTTACTACAAACTCTTGACAACAGCACAGGTTTGTGTGTTGCTACAAACTCTTGACAACAGCACAGGTTTATGTGTTGCTACAAACACTTGACAACAGCACAGGTTTGTGTGTTGCTACAAACACTTGACAACAGCACAGGTTTGTGTGTTGCTACAAACTCTTGACAACAGCACAAGTTTGTGTGTCGCTGCAAACTCTTGACAATAGCACAGGTTTGTGTGCTGCTACAAACTCTAGAAAAAGTTAACTTTAGCTAAACATAGTCAGACTATTTTCAGTCTCACTTGAAAAATTTCTCAAAAGTCAGCTCTGGCCGCAGAAGTGATGAGTCAGGTCAACCAAAGCCCGGATGTACCAAAAACATACTATTTTACTATGGTAGCAATGGAGAGTAAGTGACTATTACATTAATATTGAAGAATAGTCGCTATTGGAATCTCTAGAATATGACTGGTTCTTATATAAGACTACTATGCTTTATTTAAAAGCGTAGTTGTAATCGATATGCTTTGCGAGAATTAGTTATTGCTTGCTTCTTATCAACATAGTTAGACCATTTTCAGTCGTACTCGAAAAATTTCTCAAAAGTTAGCTCTGAGCGCAAGAGTGATGAGTCAGCACAATCAAAGCTCATGTGATCTAAAGAGAAACGAAATGTGTAGTGTCACTGTGTTTGTACCTGTCTCATGGCAGTGAGGAAGCCCTGAGGGTTGAAGAACCCCGTCATCCAGAATACGTTGGGTCGGCCGTCAAAGCACCAGCTTCTGAACTGAGTGTTTCTCTCTAACAACTCAGTGTACCAGAATCCCAGCGTCGATGACTCCCACGAGATCTGCAAGAAAACAAAAGAACTGCCAAGTCACGCTTACACTCGTACTTACAGTGTAAAAATATATGTCGTTGGAGAGAAAGATAAAAATTACGTGTGTCTTAAGATATTGCGAAAAATATAAAACTGGACAAAAACGCATAAAAATACCTCAAAATAGCGTTATAAAAACCTTTGATTTATAAAAATGTGTTAAAAACGACGATGCCATGATAAGAGTTCTTGCATAGACAGTCCTCACCCATAGTAGATGTAACTTTTTACTCTGTCTAGTGGCTCTGCAGGTAATGTCTTCGTTTAAAATATAATAATTTTTAAAAACTGAGGTGTGTTCGCATGAAAATGCACTTCTTAACAAGTACCTTTACTGAAGTATCTGTATCTTTACACAGTTCAGGATACAATCAGAAAACAATCCTCTTGTAGGGATTCATATATCATCTTTCAGTTTTTGTTTTGAAAGAAAGCAGTAATTTCAGCAAAAAGGTATATCTTAACGAATGTTGAGGTATCCAATTTTCGCATTTAAACCAAATCACGTGACATACTGACCTTTTTCCAGTGTGCCGGTATTCTTGCGTCATACATACAGTCCAAGGAATCTCGCAGTGTCTGAAAATAAGAGCAAAGTAATTATGACTGACAGTACTATGCTGTTTTCTCACTGTTTTTTGAAAATTAGGAACACAACAGAAAACACTGACATATCTACACTATTCGTGAGAAGTTACGGATGGGCTTTTCACTGTCAGCGACACTGCCACTGCTAGTATAGTGTAATCGTCTTCAGTCGTTGACAATGCTACTATTAGTATAATACTAGTAGTAAATCTTTATTCGTCTTCAGTGACTGCCACTGCCACTGTTGGTTTAGTGGTAGTAAATATTTATTCGTCCTCAGTCACTGACACTGTCACTGTTAGTACAGTAGTACTAAATCATCATTCAACTTGTCATTGACACTGTCACTGTTAGTATAGTGGTAGTAAAATATCAGCCATTATCACTGTCATTGTTACTGCTACTACTGTTATTGTCACTCTTTCTGTAACGGTTAAGGTTAGTTTATTGTCACAATAGCAGCTGTCACTGTTACTACCAATGACATGTTACTGTTAATGTCACTGTTACTATCACTATAACTGTTACTGTCAGTGTTACGGATGTTAGTGTTACCGTTGCCGTTACTGTTACTACTACTGTCACTGCTACTGCCAATATCACTATTGTAGTCGTTGCTACTGTTATTGTCACTGAATCTGTTACTGCCATATACAGCTTGTGAACGTACCTCACTCATGATAATAGTGCCATCAATTGCAAGTTTAAGGTCTGTCAGCGTACTGCGGACAGCGCTTATCACTCGCTGCATTCGGTCGATTTCCTGACGGAGGAAGATGTTCATTGGCGACAACGGACCCATTTTCTGTAGCTTTGACTTGACCTACAATAAAACCATAAGTTACTCCGGTAAGTATAAACTGTTTTCAGCAGGAAATTGAAGGTATCTTTCTTAACGCTGGCTTGTCAGTATAAAAGCTTCGACTCCAAGAAGAAAAAAAGAAATAAACCCTGACGCTATTTGACGCAGCCACAACCTAAAAGCATGTTATTAAGGAAGCAGTCAATATATTGGCAGAAGTTGGATACATGAAATAATTTGCGTTCTAGGTTTCGTTTTTGAAAAAACAGTCAAGAGTATAGAAAATTGTGAAACCTTATCACCTTGACCTAGAGAATAGGAACCTTTCACAGGGTAAGTGGAAGAACAAAAGGAGAGTTAAGTGGAATGAAGACACGCTCAAAATTCCAAAATTATATAGAAATGTGTAACACAGACTATTTTACTGAGTCGTCGCTAGTGGAATCTCTAGAATATGATTGACTTGTATACCAGACTGCTATGCTGCATTTAAAGCCCCATTTGTAACCGATTTGCTTTGCGAGCATCATTAGTTATTGTTTGAATCTTATCAACATTAAAGTGCGGTTTTATTTTTTCAGAGAACACACGAAGTTTTACACTCATATACTGGAGTAACAATACAATGCCGCCTCATTTGAAGTTTTCAGACGTCAATGTGATTTATTGGTTTCAAGAAGTTCAACGACATTCGCAAAACATCCTAATTGCAAATGGCTCTTAACAGCAGGCTTAAACAAATCCCAGAGTGCTAACAAAATGATTATAACTGAAACTAACCGATGAATAGAAACTACACTAATCATACATAAAGCTTTTTCTGGGGGGAGGGGACGTAAAAACCAACCATACCTCGTGAGCAACGTAATCCTCTGGTAGTTTGTCCAGCATATCATCAGCTAACCGCTGTACAACAGTCTCGCGTGTCTCACCTCCCCCACCCGAGCTGTCTTTGGGTTGAATGCTTAGCGTTGTGTCCAGACACGACTTAGCGACGTTACTCTGGTATCTAAATAATAGAACAAACAGCTTACGGTTAGCAGTTAGTCAAATGTTTCCGCCCGTTGTAGAAAAACTATACACAGTTTTTCAACAATAAAGGAACTTTTTCATATTAGACAACACAACTATGAATTAAACCTCAGTAGAAGAATCAGGAAGCAAATTCAAGTTAAGTACAGAGCAAACTATTTCTAACAAAACAACGGTTAATTACTGACATATGTCTAAACTTTTTCCGACACACCTAAAGACACACTTTTTTTCTGAAAACAACAATAAACAACAAGGATTATTATTGTTAACACGAAGGTTACACGCCGGAAGAAAAAGCAGTTAAGACTGATGTTGAAATATGTTTATAGTGATGAGAAGATCACTGACATCCACAGTCACCTGGACTTTCTTCTAAAAGGTCATGTTCACTCTTCAAAAGATGAAATCTCATTGGATCAAAACTTTTTAAGCAACGTTCCACAAGTACAATATTTGAGAGATGACTTTGCTTGCGTCCCTGCAATCTTTTGCCAGAAGAATCTTTTAGTTGTTGTTAAAAGCTGTTCATAAACGTACAAGACCATTTTAAGAGTCATGACAGTGTATGGTACTTAAAACTAACAGTATAGACTAGATCAATATCGTACGTGATATCAGCGTTCGGGTGCAGTCCAAACACTTCAGGCGAGTCGACCAGTGGCAGGTTGTCAATAGCGTCCAGATACTGCTGTATGTTGGTGCAACGGGGAATGTTGTACCCTTTGTAGAAGTTAAAACTGGGTTGGAACATGCTCTCACTGAACCAAACCTGCGGCGAAAAGAGAGTCGCGGAATAGATTTAGAGTTGATACAAGATTAGATATCAAGTATTTTTTAGATTTCTCGTAATAATTTGGAAGAAAAACTTGAGTGGTTTCGGAGATGTATATATTTTTGAGAAAATTCGGGAATTTAAGGCACAGGTAGCCCAACATTGAATGTGAATAAACTACCAATATTTCTGACTTTGCGCCGTTTGGGTTAACACGCGGGACGTTGTTTAAGCTGACATATTAGTGATCACCTATTTTAGCGAATGCATGTGAAATATGAAATACGTCGTGTATTACTTGGAAATTCAATAAGATTCACCAGTTACCTCTGTATACTTGTGTCATTGTCATTCTTCATGTTTCTGCGGCATTTGTACTCGATTTGGCCGCGATTTGAGATTTAATTTTTCTTACAGCATTTCAAATTGCGGCCAAATCGACTCCAAACGCCACAGTTGTCGAAGTTGGACAAAGCACTCACCTTGGCAAAAGTGTTGAGTAATCTCTTGTCAAAGTCGTCGGTAACACGTCCCCCATACTGCACCTCGCCTAGCATGTAGCGGACCGTGTTCCAGGACACACCCTTCTTAATGTCCATGTCATCCAGGTGATTCTGAACGAACTGCACGCTGGACGTGAAATCTGCCTGGTTAAACTCATATGGGATATTCCAACCCAATGGACCATACTTTCGTCTTTCCTGTACGAGAGAATTGGTAATGGTAAAGGTAAAAGTAAAGGTAAACATAAAGGAAAAGGTAAAAGTAAAGGTAAAGGTAAAGGTAGCCCTTATTTAACGTCGGTAGTTCCGTCAGCTCCTAGAGCTGCTATTAATGGAAGCTGACGGTGCGCCCTTTACCCCCCTCCCTCTGTTAGTGGTCCGTTTTACGGGTATTTAAAGCTACAGCTACACGGATCAGAAGAAAGTCGAAGCAGACGTTCGAGTCACCGAGAATCGAGCTGAGGACCTCCAGCAACGAAGGTCGCGCACTAACCAACTGAGCTATGTCTGCTCCTTGATGATCCTTTTTAATCATTTTATTTAGAGTAGTCTCTTCAGTATCAATCAATAAAAATACTGTTATCAGTGGGAGCCCTGACTGTCAGAAGTAAAAGTTTTACACAATATTATAAAAATAGAAACATAGAAAGTTAAAACTACTTATTTGCAATATTAAGATTGAAAAACTGTAAAGTTTAGACTACAAATACTATGCTATATAAATATCTATTCTTCACAAATTATTATAACATCGGCGCTTCCGTTTTAGTAAAATACTTTCTTAGCTGATGCCGTTCTCCAAGTAAAATGGCTTTGGCGAGTGTGCCTTCAATATCTAATTATAAAATCAATGCAACAATGAGCAATTATGATAATGCTGACTACGATGCAAAGACGAGACTGATTATGTCAATAACATTGACAGAATCAGTAACAGAGATAATGGCAACTGTCTAAACAGCGAAAATGATAGTGAGGACGCAAAAACGATTTTCCTCAGCTGTCATAACGGCATCAATAGCGACTGGGACAAAGATGTAAAAAGACAAAGACAAACGACAGTGACAGTAACAGTGTAATGATAACGTTACTTGCATTTTTGATAACAGTGGCGACTTTGGTAGTAAGAGTGATGGTAATAATTATAGTATCAAAACGGTAATGCATTTGGTCAATGAGAATGAGGCAAGTTTTTTCTTGTGTCAAATAAACATGGCGATAGGTTTTCATAAGCCTGTCGATATCAGTGCAAATTGTGCGAGGATCTGAATTTTCTGAATTTAGTGATCGGCTGTTTAAGTTTATTTTCGACACCAAAAGAAAGTTTATATTCTCCGACGTCAGAAAGTGTAACATGAAATTAACACTTCACTCTAAGTAATCAACGAATTTTAATTTGCATTATAACTAAATAGCTGAATTTTGTAACACCACAACCTATAAGATGGGTTTGCACTAGTGTAGACTGATCAAGTGAAAATAAAACGGAAATCTAAACTCTACCTGAACAGTGGAGTGTAAGAAAGCAACTCCGTACAGCATGGGTTTCCACTGGTGAAGGCTGCTGACATCCAGCTGATCTCGAGAGATGCCTGACGAGAAAGAAGGAGTCACCCTGATTAAAGAGGCACTAATACATAAATTCTTAACTATGCGATATCAGTTAGTTTTAAATACTGAAATGACGACAAATAAAAAGACGTCTTGGTGGTGGTTTCAGTAAAATTTTTTGATTTAGTTTATGTTTCCTGTTTTCATTATGACAAACTCTGCTCTTCAAAAAATCTACCTTCAGTCTGAGTAAA
This sequence comes from Bergia sp. 'catenularis', assembly GCA_025434825.1. NCBI lineage: Eukaryota > Metazoa > Cnidaria > Anthozoa > Zoantharia > Parazoanthidae > Bergia > Bergia sp. 'catenularis'. Next base: position 2,099 of record JANRMR010178303.1, on the reverse strand, counting down.
TTCTGCTTACATTCGTGAAATTGAGATAAAAGCAGATTTGGCGGCGTTTTCAACAAAAAAATCCCTTTCCTTTTATTCTGCGATACCCTTGCGAACAACCGGTTTTTGAAATAATGCAAGGCAAAATACACACCATTATATGTTCGTTTTAATCCAGCTCTTAAACCTTGGGGCGGCTCATTCGTAAACTTGATCGACATCTGCAGAAGCAATGCATGCATTACAAACGGGTTATAAACACAGCAATAACAAAAACATCAACAACACAGTCGGTTAATTACAAGTATATTGTATAGTTGGCATGAGTTTCCTCGTGCAACACTACCATTCCCAAATGTCTTCTTTCATACCACAGCAATTCACTCATTCACTCACCTTCTAGCTAGAAAGTTTTATTCTAACCTGATCTTACCACTCTCAGCGGCTCTACGAGTTAACCAACAAACAACAAACAGCGACAGCGACAGTTAATTAAATTCTATATTATCTTAGCTACAACGCGCGTGCACATTCTGCTCGTGGTTTTGTCTGTACCTGCAAGAGGCCAATCGGGAACTGAGGGTGAACTTCTGTCGTCATCCATAACCTAAAGTCTTCATGCATTGTTTCGGTTTCTGTAACAGTGTCCATCAACTCTGCTAAGAAATTCAAGCCAAGATGGCAGTTCTGAAGTAACGCCCATCCTCCCTGGTGTAAAACAAACAAAATAAAATCTTAAACCACTTTATTATCTCATTCTTATTTTAATCTTATTTTACACTAACAAATGGGCAAAAAACAAAAGAAAGGGAAAAAGTCAATATATTGTAATTAGTATCTATTTAGCATATCTTGTAATTCTACTTATCAATACACCGGTATTTCCTGTTATTTTTAGTAATTTTTAGTTTTGAATACGTTACATATATATTTAGCCATTTCTATCTCATTTCTCATTTCTCAATCGATCTGCTGATCCATAAGCCAATCAAGCCACCCGCTTTGGCTCTTCATACTAGTAAAATCTTGTAGTTGTATGATTTGCCTAAGAAATGAAATGAAATTCAATCGCATATTGGTTGAGGAAAGTTTATTCAAAGAACTTGTATCACTGTTACGTAGCTTAATTTCAATTGTTACACGAGTCGTGTATTCGTGTATATCGCGACCAAAAAGAATTGCGGGGTTTCAAAAACGACGGAAACATGTACCAGAACAACAAAAGCTTAAATTAAGTCAGACCTAAAAAAAATATTTAGATATGTCAATACGGAATTGGCCGCAACAGTGTACTTTATTGCTCCATTTTCCCATAATTTGGTTTTGGTCTGGATATGGAGCAATGGTCTATGCGAGAGACAACTATCTTGAATTAATGCACAGTTAAAAATTAAATGCGGAACACGTGCACGTTACGGTAGTTTCTTATGAAACTTACGGCTTGCATGAACTGAGCGACGAGTCTTCTGGCGTGGACCTCTTGGCCCTGACCCATGGAAATGGCGCGACACTCTACAATCAGAACACGCAACGAGCCGTTAATAAAATAATACTTATGTATAATAATCTACGCTAAGATTAGGGGTCCAGAATCCTTTGCGCGCATCTTTAGTAAGTACAGATTATCAACTAAAATCGAGCTACCGAGAGTAATGATTATTGTTAACAACCTTTAACTTAAGTTTACTTATCAATGTTGAACTGCAATGGGTTGTTTCTATTTTATCGATTGATTTAACGAAACCAAAACATAGGCAAAGTGCAAAGGATGGCGGACTCCCGATCTGGTACTATAATTTACCACTGCAGGGTTATTACGGATCTTAAATTTCAAAATTCCCTGGCTTTTACCTGTGACCAATCTACAAAGATTCAGACCAAAAAAAAGACAATCCATATTCTCAATCGGCCTCCAACGTCCCCTTCAGCCGACGATACCTCTTTGTTTTTGACAGTTTACTTAGTACACGTTCAATTTCACCAGAAAAAGGAATACAAATTTGGTATTAACCAATACTGAGTACAGAAAGTATAAATATCCTGGTTCAAATGAATGAGTGAGGGAGAAAGTAAGTCATGTTACTTCACACCAGAAGAGATTAAACAATAGTTACAAAAAC
>JANRMR010178292.1:0-12015 GCA_025434825.1 Bergia sp. 'catenularis' | reverse complement strand
TGTGTGTGTGTGTGTGTGTCTGTGTATGTGTATGTATGCGCAAGTGTATATATTTATGTTCGTATATGTGTAATTATAGCGTATATGTGTTTCAAAGCGCTTTACATTAATATCAATACAGGATCACTACATTACTCTTTTCGTGCGTGATTTGTTTCAATCTCCTGATTGAACGCCCAGAGACTAGACCATCGGCTTAACGTCCCTGTCCACGGACGGTGTGGCGAAAGAAGGTCCCGAAACAATTCAAGTCTCGGAAAGGACGGGGTTTGAACCCGACATCTTGGTTTGGCAGTCAGAGATCTAACCGACTCAGCCAACCACGCGCACAACTGATCAGGTTAGGGACTGAACCCTGGCCATTAGGTTGGCAGTCAGAGATCTAACCGACCCAGCCAACAACACAAACACGCATTTTACCAAACATAATTTTTTGTATACACATCAATAAAAATGCATTCTCCCTAAAGCTATGATCTCTCTTTGACGCCTCTGCATGGCTGGGAGTGATCGCGAGTTAATTTTGGCCGGAAGTTAAAGTTTTAAAATCTCCGTCAAAATCTCAAATTGCAGGCGTTACCTCTCCGTAGCCCAGCTCCACTTTGTAAAAGAGGTCGGGGTTAATTTTTACAGAGCATGGAGCAGTGTTGATGAATTCCACAGTCGCTTTGCCAGTACCAGGGTTGGGAGGCCCCATATGAATTGTCTGGAGAAATCAAAATAGCATTTACTTTGACTTAACAGCTTTACTTGTGCTTTTTCTACAGTTAACATCAACTCCACTAAAAAGTTATACTAATTTGCTATCTAACTGCTGCTTACTGCATGCAAAAAATAGTTGTTATAAGAAATTGTAATAAAACAAAGAATAAATTGAGTTGTGCCTTATTCATCTGTTGTATTTCGTATATCATATTGTCTTACCAGATTGAACAAACATAGAGAAATTTTTACAAATTTGTTTTTAAGAACTATAGTATACTTCTTCTGTTTATGCCATGCTTGTAGTCGTATCCAAGGTCGTAATCGTAATCGTGGTCGTGGTCATCGTCGTCATCATTGTTTTTATTTACAAAGCTTGGAATATTTGCGAGCCAGTTTCAGTTTGTCTGTAACAAGTAGCATGCATTATATTTGATGAGTTTCCCGCTCACCAAGATGACAAAACCAAACATGTAAACATGTGGTGTGCCTTATTCAATTGTTCCATTTCTTATCATATCTTACAGTCTTACAGTATTGTATGAAGTTTTAAGAAATTTTTAAAAATGTGGTTTTAAGAACTAAAGTATGTTTCTTCTGCTTGTGTCATGATCGTAGTCGTGTCCAAGGTCGTAATAGTGGTTGTGATCATCGTAAAAATCGTGAAAAGCTTGAAATATTTGCGGCCAGTTTCAGTTCATGTGTGACACGCAACTCTATTCGCGTTGTATTCGATCAATTTCCCGCTCACCTGGATTCGGATTTGAACGAACGCACAGATGACGAAAGCCACGGCAGCCAGTAACATTCCTCCAGTCATCTTCTTCAAGGAACTAGCAAGAAATGGATAAAGCATCATTTGCCATATTTCCTCATAGTCTCGTATCATTCGTCATCACTCCATTATTACTTACCTTTCTTAATAATTTCATTTTATTTCCTCCTTTAGTATCATTTTCTATCACTCCTCTTCATTCTCCATTACTGCCCATCACTCAACGTCCCTCATAATCACATCCAATTACTCACCATCACTCACCATTACTCGCCATTACTCCTAATCACTCCTCATCACTCACTATTACTTCTCATCACTCACCATAGTCCCTATCACTTCCTATCAACCACCATCACTTCCCACCACTCACCCTTATTCCTAATTACTTCCCATCGTTTGTTATAATTTCCGATATTTCTTCATCAATCCCCTGCTTATGGCGATATTGCTTTTCCGTTAAAGACTTCGACAGTAAGTAAACAAACTTGTATGCTGACTTAACGGTAACCTGCATTATTTATTACAAGGAATAATACTGAAGTTGTTTACATCAAAGGTCAGAACTAGGTAGATGAATGACTAACAATACTTTAGCTATTTACCTCGAAGATAACATGAATCGTTCAAAGCACGGGTGGATGACTCACTAACAGTACTTTTACTTGTTTACCTCAAAGGTAATCTGCACCGTTCAAGACACGGGTAGATGACCGCATCATACAGCGGAATGAGAATCAGTACAAGGATGGGATTCAGAGCCTGTGAAAACAAGCGTTATGGATATGTTCTGATTATAGCACAGAGTCAAGGCACTTGATTTTATGCCAAACGTGAGAGGCACATTTTGAGACAGGAAGATTGGAGATGACGCAGGCCATCTCCTCTAAGGCTAAAATTCGTAAAACACGTTATTAAAAAATGTTGTAAATTAACTTCATGGCACTTTTATGCAACGATGATGATGACTATAATGGTTCTAATGATAAACCCAGAAAAATTGATTTTACAAGAAGCATTCTCATTGACAATTGTCTTGACCTCAAAACTGGTCCTTTGCTCTCATACTTGTTGTTTATTTCAGTCCTTTTTGTGGAAGGAACTGAAGTGGATTAATTGTTTTCTTGTTAGTGTGTTTCCGGCAACGTTTCGCTGCACTTTCCCTTGTTTACAATACAAATCAAGAACCGGTACCTCTTCTCAAACTCCATTAACTGCTCCACAAAATCAAATAATCGGCGCCTGCCTTAAAACCCGCACAACTGTAACGCGTGCGTTACTACGCTTCATCTTTCCGCAATAAGGGTTGAGTTGCGGCATAGCAGTAAATAACTTATTGTAAATACGCGAAAATTGTCTTCCAACAATATATCTTATATGAATAACACTTTGGATCAAAAAATTATAGTTACAGAACAAGAAGTGCCCGGGTCAACCTATTTTCTTTGAACGTGCAACAATTCCATCAGTTTTTACACAAGTTTATGCACACAACACTTCAAATAAATGGCGTTTGACAAACAAATTACCTGAATCTGGTCTGACCTGAGAGTTCCCAGCGGTCCCTAATCAGCAAAGCAATTTAAAAAGAAAACAAGTGGTCCGATTTTAGTTAAGTAATAATAATAATAATAATAATAATAATAATAAAAATAATAATAATAATAATAATAATGAATATAATAATAATAATAACAACAACAATAATAATAACAATAACAGAGGTGCTCAGGTTTTGAAGGTTTTTAGTAGTTTGTCGATCGTTTACCAGCGCTAATCCATATTTGCTAAGTGCAAGTGAACCAACTCGCTGAAAAACCAGTGCACATGCTTACCAAATATCCATCCATTTGTTCCGCCTGTAATGTCCAGCTTGACCCCTATTGAGACAGAAATGTACAGTAGGTTGTTCTTGTGCATGACTTCCAATTGATTATTTAACATATTGACGAATGCGATAGACCCCGATATTTCGTTCTTGCCTATGTTGATATTCCCGCTATCCCGATCACTGAGGCTTACTGTTTATCTGTAGTAATAAATAATGTTTCAATAGACATGCCCAGTCCATTTGAATGTTTTTAGGTTAAAACCAGACATTAAAAAATTGACACTCAAATATTTCACAGTACCCCTTGACTAAACATGAGTGTACACGGTTATCATAGCCGCACAGTAACAAGGCAATTTATATTGAAAACTTAAAAAATGAGAATAACAAAAAATGGAAAGTATGCGTGTGAATTGTACCTGCTGATGGAAGAGAGCCCAGAATATGGGCAGCGGTATGTACATCACAAGCACGCGCAGTAACATCTTAATATCGTTGATTTCTTTCATCTGTACATAAAGACAACGATTCAAAGTTTTGTGTTTACCTAGGTATATGAATTACAAACTTGGGTGAACGCACTTGTAAAATGCGAACTCGTTTTACTTGAGCATGTGTTTGTCGAGGTTGTAAGTCAGCACTAATAAATACCTCATTTACAGGCAATTCCTTTGATTGTTTGTTATTCTTATCGTATTTTTATCAGTTTCATTACTTTGAGATTGGTGAATTAAAATCATCAGGGGTGAAATATTCAAACATGGCGTTATGAAAAAGGATCTAGTATAAACATTTTCCCCGCAGACAGCTGAGTTAGCTTAATGGCAAATATGGTTAGCAAGGAGAATGATAGTGAATGATCGCAAATTATAGTGAATGATAGGTAACTAGATTATGTGATAGCAAATTTTTGAAAGAGAGACTCGACGGCTTGTTGCTGTTTTCAAAATGCTCAAATGTGTCTTGAAGTTTTGTCTAAAACGACTCTACAGTCTTGAAAACAACATCAAAGTCCTTCGGGTCAATTCCGGTTTCTGGGCACTAGACTACCCACCTACCCCTCCCTTAGTTTAGGGTTAGAGTCAAGGTTGAAGTTAGATTTAGCTTTAGGTTAAGGGGAGGGTGGGAAAGGTGGGTTATTTCCCAGAAACCGGGATTGATCCAGTTCTTTTGAGTACGGTTCTCAAGTCACTTCTGTTGACTGCAAAGTTAAGAAAAACCCTAGATACACGAATGATGAACACACCTACACCTTTACATAGACACTCATATGCTTGGTTATACTCACAAACAGATACGTACATCATACTGACCTCGGGCGTAGTCCAGCCAGTGGTCGTGAGACGGAGGGGTGTAGCCAGACCGCTTGTTGGAAATGGCGTGCTAAAAATGGAACGTGCATACATTCAGTTGAAACAAATCGGCAATTTGAAGAACATTTATTTCCGGTACGGAATACAAAATGTTAAAACTATTCACCAGTTAGCAGAACTACAAAGCCAAAATGTGTGTATTTTAAGTCTCGGTAAAACCCAATGATCACCACCAGGAGTTTCACAGAAAGTCAACCCATGCGGTTCCAAATAATTATTTTGATTTTGACGTGTATTCTTTGAAACCACCTGAACCATGACGTCCCCTCCCAACCCCTCCCCCCACCCCAAAATAACCCGTCCCTAAAATATAGAGTACTACTTACTCTGTTACATTTCGCCACCTGAACCATGACGTTACCCTCCCCTCTCCCCACAAATGGTCCCTCTCAGATGCAGAGTACTTACATAGATGCATTTGACTACCCGAACCATGACGTTCCCCTCGGGGTCCTTGATGGTGTACAACCGCTTACCAGCCATGTAAGACACTGTGGATAAGATAACAAAAAAAAAAAAAAATTGCAACTTTTTTCTTTTCATTAAACGATTGCTCTGAGGTACAACATCTGAGGCGAATTGAGGCGTTTTGTAAACTCAGAAACACTGAAACAAGAAAAGTCAGTAGACAATATATTCGTTAACTCATTTCCATACAATAACAAAAAAGGCCAATGATAATATATGATTGATCATTATGTTATAATAAAGTCATTTATTACGATTATAACCTTTGCAACCCCTCTCGTTTCATTTCGCATGCGCAATCAGTGCCAAATAAAAACACAAAAGCTTCAATACATAAAACCACATCTTGCGAGACTTGATATCAACATATTCAAACTCTTTATTAGGATATAAAAATGAAGACTCTATAACATTAAATTTATCCCAGTTTACTGTTTAAAACTCCAGCAAAACAACTTCCCTCTGCTTTTTTCCCGCCCGAACTATCTCCTTTCCCGCTAAAACATACATCCCCATGCTTGTTTCCTACAAGTACGTAATTTATCTCTCAACCGAGGTGAGGTCTCTCTTCGCATGTGTAATTGCCTGCAAACATGCTGTATGAATGCTTACAAATGAGCCTCTTCACTGGCTATATGTGTAATGGCTTAATTGTCTTAGTTTATAATTTCCTTCAAGAAAGTTACACAAGCATTGAGAATGATTTCCTCAATAATTTTAACTAAAACAATTTTCAAAATAGTGAGGGTAAAAACAGGGAGTCTTGAACTGCATTGTCAAGAGACTTTTCCATACTGAAATTTGTTTAGTGATCTCTGGTAAAATTATAGCAATAACGTCATTTTATGAATCATAACACTAAAACAAACCAAAATCTAAATGGTGGCGTATATAAAAAATATATTCGACAACCTTCTGCATGTAAAAAATATATTCTATATAAATAAGGACTTCAGGTAAAATGTTTGGTGGTTCTTTAACTTTTTCCCTTCGTGTATATAAAGGTTTTAAACATTGACGCTTATAATAAGAAAAAAGTATTTATATAAGTGCTGTAAATACTAGCATAGCATTAAACTTAAGCATTAACACTTTTCATTTTCTAAAACTACTCACAGAAGGCGACGATGAGAAGTATAGTGCTAATACCGAACACCGCTGTGTAACAGTCTGCACCAAAACACTGTATATCCGCTGTGCAAGAGAAAATTAACACATGTATCATGACCTCATCAATAATCAAACAAGGATAATGAAAAAACAAAAACTCAAAACCGCAGCGTAATGACGTATCCCCAATTTTAACTAAACCTATGTTGGTATTGTATCAGTATCTACCATCTCATATCGTACATCGTTCTTATTCTATCATATTCGCATCGTATTCTATCTTGTCGTGTCGTGTAGTGTAGTGTAGTGTCGTGTTGTATTGTATTGCATTACACTTACACTTTGTGAGATGAATTTCCGAAGAACTTCAGCTAATGCTACTGCGTTCGAGGCAACCGAAGCGCCACAATCTATGGCATTGGTGAAAAATAAGCGAAGTCCATATAATAACGCTACGGCATGTAGGGAAACTAGAACTCCTCTCGAAAAAGGAAAGCAACTCCTCAACCTAGCGGCACGGAATGTCCGCACTACCAATGATAGCGATGCGTCCATCAGACCAGAGCGTGCTGCGACAATCATTCGCAAAGACCTTGAGAAGTCAAGCATAGATATATGCGCATTGAGTGAAGTAAGACGCCCAGGTTCGGGCAATATCAAGGAAAGAAGTTATACAATATTTTGGAATGGAGGTGAAGATAGGACAACTGGTGTGGGCTTTGCCCTCTCAAATAGATTCAGCCATATAAATCCAGTTCCCGTAAACGATAGATTGATGACAGTCCGAGTCCCACTTGATGGTAATACTCACCTCACCTTAATCAGTGTCTACGCTTCCACCATGCAGCGACCAACATTAGAGAAAGAGAGTTTCTATGAGAGACTTGGCGAAAGTATTGTCACAGCAAAAGGGAATAGCATAATTGTTCTAGGTGATTTCAACGCTCGCGTTGGCAAAGATTGGCAGTCCTGACCATCTGTCATCGGAGAGTATGGAGCGGGAAGAATGAACTCTAATGGTTTGATGCTGCTAGAATTTTGCTCCCGCTTTCAGCTGTCAGTAATGGGAACTATGTTCCAACTCAAGAACCATCTTAAGAGCACCTGGCAACATGTGCGATCCAAACATTGACATCAAATTGACCATGAGCTTGCTAACAAAGAAGCCAGGAAGTTCATCAATGTGACAAAGGTCAACCCTAAAGCAAATTGCTTTAGAGACCACAAACTCCTCACATGCATTGCAAATGCTCTGTCTTTGTCAAGAAGAAGAGGAAAGGTATGAAACCACCATCGAAACTAGACACCACAATGAATGCTGAGAAGAAAGAGAAGCTGGAGAGTTTTCTGGATGAGCAACTTCAAGATCGTGAAAAATCCTGGAACAGCTTGAAAGAGGTACTTCAAAATGCCACCAAATACACCTTTGGCAAGGAAAAGAGGAGATGTGAAGACTGGTTCAAAGATCATGACGGAAAGATTTAGAGTCTTCTTAAAGATGCGAAATTCAGTGGAGACAGAAAAGCTCTCAGAGAAGAGATCAGGGAGCTTAAGAACAAGTGGTTCCAGCAAAAAGCAGACGAAGCTGAAAGGTATGCAAACGGGAACCTCAGAGAGTTTTATGCAACGATCAATGCTATTTATGGCCCGAAACCGAAAAACCTTCACTCTGTGAGAGCAAAGAGTGGCACTCTTCTCTCTTCTCCAGAGGACATCAAGGAGAGATGGGTTGAGCACTTCGACGAACTTCTAAATCATTACCCACCAACGTTGACTGTAGCATACTCGACGAAGTCGACCAGTTATTGAGGAGCTTGATGAGCCAATTAAACTGGAAGAGATCCAGACGGCTATCAAGAACACCAAGCTCAGAAAGAGTTCAGGTCCAGATGGAATACCACCTGAGGTTCTCGTTTATGGTGGCTGTACTCTGACATCATTCCAGTTAACCATTTAAAATTTTTTTTTGGATATCTGCAAATTTGTCATCAGACTTGATCGACGATCTGCATCTTGTTCATAAAAGGCGACCGCATCGACAGTGGCAATTATCGTGTCATATCTCCTCTTAATGTTGTTGGCAAGATATTTGCCGACGTTGTATTACCAGGCCTTCATTGTCTAGCGGAGCTAGTTTACCCCAAATCTCAGTCAGGCTACAGAATTAAGCAGCATAAGTACAATCGATGGCATCTTCACCTTGCGTCAAATAATGGAAAAGTGCAACGAACAGCGACAGAACTTGCACATCTTCTTTATTGATTTCACTAAGGCTTTTGATTGTGTGAATCGAGAGCTTCTCTTCAAGATCTTGGAAAAGCTTCAATGTCCCGCCAAGTTTGTTCGCGTGATCAAGTCGCTATATTCTGGAGTGCGTGCTAGACTGTGCATTGACGGAGTGCTTTCCAGACCAATTGAGTACAACAGTGGCGTCAAGTAAAGGTGCAAGCTTGCTCCTACATTGTTCGGGATATATGCAGCGATCATCCTCTACTTTGCCTTCAAGAACATTTGCCCACACTATTGTATAAAGGTTCGTTTTAGATACGACGGTGACATCTTTGACCTTAGGCGCTTGAAATCCAAGACCAATACATTCACGTCTCGGACATTTTTTCAGCGTCGGGCCTGTATAGCTTGATGCAAAAAGCGTAGAGGGGGTTTATTCACTAAGTATTGCATCGTATCCTATCGTACTGCATGGTATGATATCATAAATAGCTAATAGAAAGTATCTACACCATCACACTTACTCCTGACCATGGGCATAGAATACATGCACAGTATGGCTCCCACATTTACGGAGGCGTAGAACATTCCAAAAAAAACAGCACCAGAAGTTCTTTTGTGTTGCATTGAATTGTATTGTACTATACTGTACTGTACTGTACGGTGCGGTGCGGTATACGGTACGGTATGGTATGGTATGGTATGGAATGGTATGGTAGTGTATCTTGTAGTAGTATAGTATGGTACGGTATCATTAATAGCTAATTCAAAGTATCTACACCATCCCACTTCCTCCTGACCATGGGTATAAAGTACATGCACAACATTGCTCCCACATTCACGGAGGCGTAGAACATTCCAAAAAAAAAACAGCACCAAAGGTTGTTTTGTATTGTATTGTATTGTATTGTATTGCATTGTATGGTGTGATATGGTATGGTATTGTATGGTACGGTATAGTATGGTATGGTATGTTGTGGTATGGAATGGTATGGTGTGGTACGGTAGTGTATCCTATTGTAGTGTATAGTATGCTATGGCATCATAATAGCTAATTCAAAGTATCTACACCATCACACTTACTCCTGACCATGGGTATAAAATACACGCTCAACATTGCTCCCGCGTTCAAGGAGGCGTAGAACATTCCAAAGAACAGCTCCAGCATGTGGCTTTCCTCCTTCTTGAACTGATCTCCCCCGAAGGCCGCAAGACAGGGTTTGATATTACCGCTGGCGATGGCCATCACAAACAAACCAATCAGAGCCCCCACTCTGAGTGCACAAAGGAAACAACAAATCTAGATTGACAATAACAGGGCCGTTTATACGAGAGAAAATAAGACACAAATAACATTTGATGCCAACTGCTCGTATAAATGGAACATAAATGCATGTGCACGTCTGAACTTAGTCGCGACTAAATTTAGATTAGGGTTTTGAGCCGTTCTGTCTAAGACGTGTTTTACTTTGGACGTGAAACTGCTCATATGAATAAAACAGTTCTTAAGTCTAATGTAACTCGTCTCTTAGCTCAGTTGCATCTTTTTTCCCTTCAAATAAGCGGCCCGGTGTTGATGAGTGTGAGTTTTATAGACGGCGTTCAATAGTGGAGTTTAATGAAGAAGAAGAAAAGAGTTTCGTACAAAAATTAAATCATTTGGAACAAATTAAGTACATTTGGCTTTTTCAACCTGTTTAGATGAATATTGGCAGTCCACTGCAATGTCCTCAGTCAAATTCCAATGAATCAAATTAGAGTGTAACACTACGTCTGAAACAGGCTCGGATCTATTTATGCATTTTTTCTATTTAATTTATGTTAATATTTTTGTTCGTGAATGCGTAACATTATTTTATGTTGAAAACTTGTAATCTATATAACAATAAACATATTACAGAATAAAAGATAACAAGAAACACTTACGACGACCGCTGACCGATGGAGGGCACACTAGTGACTGTCAGCACGATCTCGGCCAGGCAGTAGAAGAACAAAGTGTAAGCGATGGTCCTGGTACCGAGAGAGGTATATGCAGTTATTAGTAATAGGATTTCTCCATTCATATTTTTCAGTTGATAATAGAAAGTGCTTAACATCATATTAATCCTATTCTCATCCTGGAGGCCAGGGGGGTGTAGGAGGGGAGAGGAGGAGAGGGGAGGAGAGGAGTAGAACAGAGGGTACCCACGCTGTTTTCTTACTGTGATGCATTTAATCTAATTCGAGTGAACCTCACCTAAATTTTAGTAGCTTTCCTAAAAGTTTTTGGGCAGCAAATTGCACTAGACTTCTTCATTACCATTCGGTACGAAACTTTGAATGTGGAATCCTAGAGTGATTGGAGTGCTGGGCTCTAAGCATGTATCATGGACTCCTTTACGTCAGAGGATAGTCCAGTCCGAACTTACTTGTATTTTCCCAGCCAACTGTCGGACATCAATGCCCCAAGTACGCTCGAGAAGTAGCTGACCATACTAGAGGCGTGATATATGGTCTTAGCACGGTTCCTCTCAAACCTAAAGTTCTGCGTCAGGTAGAGGACTAGCACCGCTACAAATAAAGAAAAGACGTAAATATCAGTTAAGCGTAGTTCATACGAGAACGCATACGCAGACACAGACGCAAGTACAAACGAATGGAAGTGAGCAGACGCGAGTGCAAGAAAAACAAGAGTGGATCATGCAGGAATATCTGTACTTGGGCAATAACTATAACAGGTCTGGTTATATGATTTTACGCACCTTTGATGCCGTAGTAAGAAAAGCGTTCTCCAAACTCTGTAATGAGGATTGGCCATGTTGCCTTTGGAAACTGGGTAAACCAGCCCTGTGTGGGGAAAGCAGTTGTAGTAAGGCAGGGGCTCGTTTATACGGGGCAATGGGTGATAAGAGAGAAAGACAAGAAATGAGTAGGGTGATGAGAGAGTGATTGGGAGTGATGAGGGATTAGTCGTGTTGCCTTTGGAAACTGAGTAAACCAGCCCTGTGTGGGGAGAGCAGTTGTAATAAGACAGGGGCTCGTTCATACGGGGCAATGGGTGATAAGGGAGAAAGACAGGAAATGAGTAGGGTGATAAGGGAGTGATTGGAAGTGTTAAGTAATTAGTTAAGTCGCTTTGGAAGCTGTGTAATGCTCTGTGTTGAGAGAACGATTGTAATAAGACAGGCACTCGTTTATAGGGGAAGTGAGGGGGTGATTGGGAGTGATGAGTGATTAGTCAGGTCACCTTTGGAAGCGCTAGCTGTGTAATTTAACCCTGTGTTGAGAGAACGATTGTAATAAATCAGGCTCTTGTTTATACGGGGAAATGTATGATAAGAGAGAAAGCAAATGAGTAGGATGATGCGGTTGGGATGGGTGGGTGGCCTAGCCATTTAATGTGATTAGCTTTTGTGATTAGCTGTTTCTAAATGGCTGGCGACCCATCCATGATATTTAATCACATTTGACAGTCTTTTTTTCCTTCCAAATACATTATAAGGTGTGCCAGCAAAATTTTTGTTGTTGTTGTTGTTGTTGTTGTT
>JANRMR010178281.1:0-12016 GCA_025434825.1 Bergia sp. 'catenularis' | reverse complement strand
TTAAAAACAACTCACCATAGGGGTTATTTGGGCAAAATATCAAGAAATCGAAATTTTGGCGAGTGTCGCACGGTTTTCGATATTCACAGAAACCGGCTCTTAAAAAAGAACCTGAAGTTCGATATCTTATGGTGACTGTCTCAATTCTTGGTTTGATACGCGGACCCACTTCCAGTTTCAGATGGAGGGCAAACTGCTGTTCAGCAAACGCGTATGTTTGAAGAACAATACAAGAAAGCAGCATTTTCGTTCACGATTCGGTACCTTAATTTTTGCTTCTTCGCTCTGGTTGTTTGGTCGATTGTTTGCCCTTCATGAGCATAACTCCGTGACGAGCCATGCGGAAGTGACGTCACATACAGCACAAGAATACACCTTACTGTAGTCTAGCTGTACCTATGTTAGTGCTGATGCAGACGAATACTAGGACAATCTAAAAATGAAGGGGTCGTTCCTCATCGCCTCAGATAGCAAATTGAAGTTTATAAATCACTGTACGAATTCCGGAAGTATAAAATTTCGGATATTTTGGAGTTTGAGCAAGAGATCTCTGCTCGCAGGGTAGACGCAAGAAGCTTTTAAGCTTAAAATTAAAAAATTAAAATTAAAGAAGACAACTCACCGCACGTGAGCACGCACAAACTGACCAGCTGTGTCCAAAAAACACGGATTTGGAGTTTTCTGGAGAAATACATTTAACTACGGACCCCAAAAAGTCAAATAAGAAATGCAGTTGCCAGATTGAAACTGTCTGCGCCTCGTTTTTGTACTGGATCTAACCAATCGTGATATGAGAGTAATGAGAAAAATTAGGCCGGCCCAAAAATTTCAAAGACCCGCACAAAAATGTAATAATAAAAGCATATGAGAGAAAAGTTGTTTAGCATTACAAGCTCCAATTCAGTTTTTGTCAATCATTCATTGTTTAGTGTAATTTCTGAGAAATCGTCCTTGAATGGACTTTCAATAATACCCATTAAAACAACTTGAATGTTTTCATTTCAAATATTTTTACAGACAAGCAGCTAGGCTAATTTTGCTAAAATCTTTTAGTTGTATTTCCAATTCATTTCTTTTTTTATAATAGTTAGTTTTTTAGTTCCTAAAAAGTAACCAAGTCTTTGTCTGGCATCGAGGCGAACATTAAGGGATGTGAAACTGGTTGGCATAATGTAACCCTGATTTGTATGTCAAAGGCTAAGAGGTTTTGTATCAATGCGAAGTCAACCTTCGTCTCTATGATAGATCCCATGCAAAGGCTTGTTTTTTCAGGAACTGTGAAAATGTCTATTGGCACATATAGGCAGAATTAATGACCTCGCCCATTATTTTGATTTTAACCATTTCTTTTTACTCACAGACCGAGCCTATCTTGACAATCAAAAACAACAATAAAAAGGTGGGATGTCTAATAATAGCTTCCACTTTTCTTTAGCGAAGAGTTCATGCGTCTGCATGTGACTGATGAAGATATAAACATACACTTTTTATAAGAACGTTGAGGCTGAAAAAACCAGAATTTAAGGGATACGTAGAGAACATTTATTTTACATACTGTAGTCAGTGGGGATAATTTGTTGTTAAACTGTAAAGTAATGCCTAATGCTCGTGCAACATCGCCTGGTGGCTAATCCGAATGTGGATACACAAAGGCAACTAGTAACACTTGTACATCTTTTAAGAAAAGGCAATATTACTGTACCCAATCCTAAAAAAAAGAACATTTTAAGAACATCTGAGGCTGAAATCCTCAGAATAATTAAGAACATCCAGCCTCAGCCCCCAAATTAGACGTTCTTATAAGAAAAAAAGAGTGCAACTGAAAAGACAAATTCTGGAAGATCCGAATCAAGAATCATCTTCAATCATATTTCAAAAACTTCAATTATAGAACAATCCGACCTGCAGTTTAAGAAATAACTTAAGGTAACATAAAAAGCAAAGCAAATTCTTGTCAAATGCTGCACAAAATTTGATTCCGGACAGACAATCAACTTTCGTTGAAGTGCAACTTCCGACAAGTATTTGCTTCTGCACACTCTCTTGAGCACAGGCTGCATATCCGTGTACGTTTTCGTTTTAAACACAACCTTTTTAAGAGCGGTCTTTGTTTTTCTTCGCAACATCTTTACATTTTGTTTCATCTGCCAGTGCCAGGGAAGATAAAACAGCAACTCTTTAATCTTTATAGTGTTCTTCAGTCAAACTATTCTTCTGTCCAGTAACAAAGGACCTACCAACTTTAGCCGTTTGTTTATAGTCGATTGAAATGAAACTTTGCTAGCTATATAAAGAATCTTATTCGCCCGACAAATCAAAATCAAGCTACAACGTCAATTGAACATGTTTCAAAATCTAATGTACGCTGAGTGTTTGAAGAGTCATTTAAGCTCCAGTTCGCGTTCGGTCTACTTGTTTCCGTTTCAAGGTAAAAAAAAAATCGCTCTATCGAAAACGTTTAAACCATTCAAATGATCGTTCTCGTAGCCTTTTTACTCGTTTTTCATCGTTTACGTGTGGACAGAAAACCAAAACGGAAAATAAAGGTGTACGTGCCGTTTAGAATCTCGCGTATTAGTAAAGAATCTTTGCCTGGCCAAACTATATCGCTAGTTAAGGTTTCAGTGGTTCAGTATTTCATCCTAATTTTAAGGCTAAATCGTTCATTTTCTTCCCGTTTAAAAGTTGAAAGCTTCAGTTCTATATAATACTGAAACCATGTTGTTTTTATTTGGCTTCAATATTTTTACCGTGAACCCGTTAAACGTGAAAAATACGTAAATTGTTCCACGCACAAAAACTCACGATTTACACGAGTTGAATCAGACTGAAGCGGCTTCGACTGGTTAAGGTTTTTTTCTTATTGGCCAAGAAACACATTCTACAAATATTTCTTCGTGTTCAGTTTTACTTATACAATTTGTTTTACAGTATATGACGTATATGGGCGGTACTAATTGAAATGTTTTGTGTGTATACTGCGGTTTTAGGCCGCAGATTTCCAGCAAGCTGTAGTCTAACGTTCTTATAGAAATCAGAAAATGCTTTTGTGTTTCGAATTGATTTGCGAAGTTCTTGTGAGTGCTAATCCTGCTCAGCTTCCAACCCAAAAAACCAATAGGGCCGAATATAGAATACTATTAGTTGTATGTTATCTTATCTTACTTTATCAACACCGAACACAAAGCCAGAGGTAGATTGCTATTTGTTTTGGTAGCTTTATGAGCTTGATGGTGATTCGATATTTGTATTGTATATTTGTAAGGAACCAGTCAACTGAAATATAGCATGGACTTTCTAGAGGCTTTATCTGGAACTAAAAATCACCATAAGCGACATCATTTTAATAGACAAAAGGTCAAAACTGTCAACTGGTTTGTTTCGACTTTATGCATTCTTAGTCAACTCCAGGCAGCTTTCATTCATTTTAGGGGTGATCATTTCTAACTATCATTTCAAATTTTATTCAGTGATAATAACCATTCACTACAACAGAATAATAAAATTCAGCTAAGCTTGATTTTTACCAATAACATCGATAACTACCCATTACTAAAAAATTAGTCACAACCTAAAATGTTAAAGTATATAAATAACTTTAGTTAAAATAAGGACAACTAATGGTACATTTTTAAAACAAAAAGTGTCTCTGGCACTGGTCGTCTTGTCCATTGAGTTCTAAAGTAAGTCCACCTTTCATGATATAGTATCCTTCTCGAAATTAGTCCTTGATCTAGGTAAGAGGACGGTCAATTTCCCTCCTAAAATTATAACTACGATCGATTTTGCCAATTGAGACTCTAAAGGTGATGACTAAGATATTTCTAACGTAGATCATCGAACATGCATGAGCATTCCATTTTGTTTGCCTATCTATTTCAACCCAAGGGCATCTGTTAAGTACTATGTTTGATACAGCTTGATTATTAAGTATGAAAATTGAGTTGCTTGGAATTCCAACTGTATTTTTACCAAGTTTTGAAAACTTATCCAAAACGTCGACTTCATCTTTTAAAAAAACTACAGCAACACTTTTATAAAAACTACAGCAACGATGTTTTAAATACGGGACTCGCATCACTGTGGTTATCTAACTGTAATAGGGTCTATATCCTGTTATCATAAAAGCCTGTAAAAGTAACGACTCAGATATATAATGCAGACTCGTCAGGAATTGACTTTCCGCTTTTCGACATTGTAATTGGATTTGCATTATTAGTTGAATTTAATGCACTTGTTCTTTGTTCGACCTCATCATTAGTTTTTCGGTCCTTGGAAATCCCGCTCCAGCGTTTTGTGTCCTCCACTCCCAGCTGAGGACTTTCTCTTTCAGGTTTCCTTATGGAGTTGCGACATTTATTTCTAACGTGATATTTTCGGGATATAGGTAGCAAGTACCTTCGGTAGCGATGCTTATCTACGGCTTTCGCAATGGAATTAAGAACACTTGCCACCAAACACAGGCCGAGAATATTAAACAACGCAATGCCAATATCCGCAAGTACTAACAAGCTTGGGTGCAAGTCATAAAAGTTGTCGTTTTCCATGAGGGTACTATTCCAATCAATTGGTCGAGAGTAAAATGGCTTGCCAGGATAATAATCCCCATACCCCACGGTGGTAAAAGTGATAAACCACATATAAATCCCCTCAAAGTACGTTAAGCCCTCCGTATAAACCTCTATTGTTGATCCGATTGTTATAAACATCATCATTGACGCGAATACCACAATGGTGCACTTGATTTCCACATGTTTGGGTTCCGCTGTTTTCCACAACTTTTTCTCCAACGAACGGATGATTACCATATACCCCGCCGTGATCAGTTCGCCAACAGATTTGAGGGTTAACATAGTGATTGGAATGCCGGTTAGGGAGTACAGTATACAGATAATTTGCCCGGTGGTTGTGGTTGGAGTGATATTGCCGTAGCCTGTTAAATAGGTGAAATGAAAATGTGTCAGAACTTGGAACGTAAACGTAAATCTATGTAATGTTAAATGTTTAGGTGGTGGGTGATCACTGTTAACTCCTCCCAGACTGGGCTTTGTTTCTAAAAATCCTTTCACGAGTCAAGTGGTTCGTAAGCCCGAAGCGTATCTTCAATTTCTGCATTTCTGCAGAGTCTGCGAATCCCCCCGAACGGGACACTAGTCAGTCGCAGGTTAGCCCCCTATAAAATCCGATACTCATTTTACAGCTGAATAAACTGGAACAAGTCTACTATTAGAGTGCTAAAGGACACAACAACGTGATTAGGCCGGAATTCGAACTCACGACCTTAGGATAAATGTCAGATACTAGATGCTACGTATTGTTCATGACCTCATATTCAGACTTTGTTTTTGAAAACATTTTTCCTATTTCGTTTCAAATTTTACGTTGCGATGCCAAATCAGAACAACCTCGTTAAACTGACTACCCACTTTGCAAACGACGCAATAAAAACTATTTTTGAAATTGATATTTATTAGATGAGGGGGTGGCGGAGAGTGTTTCGTGAGTTTTGAGGTATAGCATATTTTTAATTTATCCCGGTATTTGAACAATGTTGAACTATTAAAATTCACCAACACGAACAAAAATATTATGCCGTTTCAATCGTCCGCCATATTGGATTTCATATCGCAGCACTGTTGCTGGAGCACTTTAATGATGTCATAAATTCACTTTTTTGATAAAAAATGAAACGACTAAAAGCGGAAACTAACCAAACTAGGCAGAAACTGCCGTTTCGCCGTACACGGCAAAAGTTAGCCACATTACTGTTTTAGCAGAAAAAAAAATGAAGAAAAGTACTAACGTTTGCTCACTTCCAAGAGTCTAACAGTTACAAACTACTGTTGACACCCAACGTCCTCCCAGAATAAATAGGGCCAAGCAACAAAATGGGTGTTTTACGCTTTTATCGTTTCCGCAGTGAAAGTTGCTTTGCAATAGTATTGCAATGAAAACTGCAACACAAAAGATCCTGCTGCCTACAACAGAAACTTGACTCTTGTAGGTAATTTTCAAGCCCAGAGGAAGTAAACACGCTATCCTACAATGCATTGTAAAACTGGAAACTGGCAAATTGTTCCAGTACCACTCCTCAAAGTTTCCACAGTTCAATTTCGAAGTTTCATTGTTGTTGCCTCATTGTTGTCAACACTGTCAACGTTACAACCTCGTTGATTCGATATTTCGATATTTGGGAAGAACATCGTATTACAACTGTCTCGCATGAGTTTTTAATATAGGCGTTTAGAAGGAAATAAATGATTTTGGAATAGGAGACTCGCTGACTTGCCGCTATCTTTGAAATGCTCAAACGAGTCTTGAAGTATTGCATTAATCTTAAAAACTGTAACAAAGTTCTTTTGAGAACGGTTGTCGCATCACTTCCATTGACTGCAAAAATACTGCAACGAAAAGGCAGGTAAAGCTAAAGTATACCAACAGAAACATCACCAAATACTAAAATATCATCCAATTGTCTTTACAGTCAATAGACATGACGTGATCTTTGTTATTTTCAATTAGTATAGGTAATCATACGGTTTCTTGTTCAATTTGGAATTAAATTGCACTTGCGTGTTTTTCAAAATGAGCCCGAAGGGTGGGTGCAATTTAAGTATTTCAAAAACTTCATTTCAAACTGAACAAGAAACCGCTTGATTACTTTTTAATTATACTCATGAAAAACTGAAACAGTCAATCATAATGCCACTATTTTTCTTTGTGACGTTTTCATGACTTTTGAGTAATAAATCGACTCTCGAACATTATACTAGGGTTTACAAATTATTTTCAGAGTTTCCGAAAACTTTGAAAGATTTTCCAAAATTTTTCGGAAGATTTTCCTAAGACTTACAGAGATTCCCCGAAAATTTTCCGAACATTTTTGAAAAATTCCCAAACATTTCCAAAAATCAAACATTTCCGAAGATTTCGCGAAGACTTGCGAACTTTTTCTGAAGCTTTCGGTAGATTTTTCAAATGTTTCCGAATCTATCAAAATGTACATTCTTGGAGAACCCCAAAGCATTTCTTAAGGTTTTCCAAATGTTATGTTAAGTTTCGAGGCATTTTGTATTTCATTTTTTGCACGGAAATACAAACTATCTATACTGCTCTTAACCAATCAGCGTTCAGCATTTTCTTATGTATATGATTAGTAGTAATAACTGGCCTCTTAGTGTAATTATGCAGCATTTATCAAATCCATGTCATAAAAATTCTTTCAGGGCGGTGAAACACTTTAAAAACCGTTTACAAACCACAGATTTACTGTGAAAATCAGTTAATTCTTGTTTAATTTGTGGTCAGTTATTCCAGTAATCAATATATCTCGTGTGTAGCTCAGTAGCTCACAACCCCGTTTCCAGGCCAAGCAAAAGAGAGCCTTGGTAACTAGGTTGTGCACTGGTTGCCGTACAGCAAAACTATTACTGACCAACTGTTGTAACGGTTTGAAGAGCAAATTCCACGGCGCTTTGATAATCCCACTGTCTCCTGGGTATCGTTAATGCATCGTGTATAGTGTTAGCTAAATCCGTGAATTCCTTCATTGTCATGTTAAATTTAGTAGACATGTTGTGGTAGAGTTCTTTCATAGTCATTTCTTTGTCTCTTCTATCATCTTCTTCTTTGTACTCGACAAGAACGAAAAGCCCGGCTCCACCGAAAATCCATACTAGGAATATCGGAACCAGAATCAGGGCTTTCTTGACACAGCGCTTCATCCTACGGCAGCCACAGCTATAGGAGGAAAAGGAAAAATATTTTCCTTTGCTGCTGACTTTTTATATAAGTTGAAAAATAGAATAAACAGTAAAATTACTCTTTATGAGCTAGTGTAGCCTTTTCAGTACAAGTGCTGGTATCGGGTGGTGACAGTCAACTATTTTGCTCTTTACAAGAAGTGTGACTTCGAGTGTTTTTTAAGTCGACAGTTTGCAAGAAAATGAAGGTACTTATGTCAGAAATGTTAATGTAATTAAGGTTTTGTGATAATTGAATAAAGTACTACCACCCGGTTCACGTTCAATATGCCATCCCCTCGTGTTTTACGAGTGAACCGTGACTCAATCACTACTCCTGCTGCTTTGAGTTGTAGAAACTAACATAATCGAAGACCTCGTTGAATTCGGGAGTATAATCAAATTTTGGTTTCGTTATATGGCACTAAATCAGCCCAGTAATTAACCCTTCCAGCCGCAAACACAACATTTGACGTGTTGCTAAATTATCCTAAACTGTATTCCTTTTAAACAGTTTTGGAGAATTTCACTTTTCATACTAGATAGCTTACTGCGTGTGATCAATTCCTTTGTTCTCACCACCAACCAAATTGTTTTGCATTGATATTGTAAGAAGAAAATAGATGTTGATAGACTGGCTGGGGATAAAAGGGGTCAAGATAGAGTCGTGTGTGTCAAGGTAGAAAATTGTAAAGTAGTTTAAATAAAACATACGTTTGCAACACTTTTTGTGAGGCCTGCTTGCATCAAAATACTTTTCACATAATGTATTAGACAAAAATAAATTATATAAATTTTGTTTTTAATTTTTCTTTTCACAATAGACTATAATTTCATAAATAAAATAGATGAAATTCCTAAGCAATACTAAAAGCTATTTTCTTCTCGACCGTGCTCTTAATACCCTTTAACCGTTTTGTTTTTGGGGGTTTTTTTTGCATTTTAGATTGGCCAAATTTATACTAAAGACGGAGTATCCGTCTCGACGAACTTGAGCAAAACTTTTTAGTTCGTCTGATAATTTCGTCTGTGTATAAATATGGGCGAAAAGACGAACTATCTAGGTAGGCGATCTTTCGCTTAGCTCATCTTCACTTACGTAGATAGTTCGTCCATACGGGTAATTCGTACACGTGTGTGAGTGCAAGCAGCAGACGAACGATGAAAAATAAAGCAAAACGTTACAAAAAGCAAGTGTGAAGTACCAAACTGTCTCACGAAACATCAGAATGTTTGACCGTCCCGTATTTACACTTGACGCCAAAATAATCAGACGGATGATTATCCGTCTCTAGTATAAAAAGAGCCAATGTTAAAAACGAACCAATTCAACGCAAGAAATTTATTAATAAATGTTTATTATTTATTAATAAATAAATAAAATCACTAAACCATGACGGAAGCATTGTCGATTCATTTAACCGTAGTGACACTTTGAAGACAAGAAACCCAACATTAAAAACGAGTTCAAAATTGATATACATTTTTAAAGTTTAAGCACTTATATGGAAATTAGCATGTTCCATAAACGAATACTGTTTTGAATAGTCATTTCATGTATACTAATTTCACGACATCTATAAATTTGAACGTAAATATGCCAATACTATGTTCAATGAAGTTCCATTTTTCACTATACTCTATTTTTATAAGAACTTTTTATTAAACACTAAATACCGCTAATTTTAATAATATGCTAGGAACATTCCCTGTGTTGAGACTAAAATAGGAATATTAATTGTTTCGTACAGAGCGTTTTCACTCAGTCCCAAGAGACCCAAAGGCGGCCCTGTTGGTGTGCCAAATTAAAGAATTGGTGATTAAAAATGTATTGTTAGAGTATTTTCACGTGACATCATGACCACATTTAACAATACGTTTTAATCACCAATTTTTTAATTTCGTACACCAACATGGCCGCCTTTGGGTCTCTTGGGATTGAGTGAAAACGCTCTATAGATGGAGAACTTCTTCTAAAACATCCCGAGAGAGCAGGGCAGTTTCACATTTTATTTAAGTAAACAGGATTCTAGTATACAGAGCCGTTATTTTTTTTTTTTTTAAAAACAAGCTTAGGTCTTAAGAAGAAATGAATTTGATTACATATACGACAGCTGGATGTTAGGAAGAGACGTCAATTAAAATTTTTTAAAAAAAACACTTTGAAAACCATTTGAACCTGAGAACGTTAAGAATGAAAAATAAATAAGTAAAATATGAATAAAATAAATACATAAAGGATTACTAGTGACAGTATTTATGAACAGATAGATAAATTACATTTTTAAAAACTTACCTCTAAATTCTGACACTTTTAAGCAACATCATTCCACCGGTATAAAAAACCAGCGACACTTGGCTCGTGGCCGTTTGATATATCAGTTACAGCTCACACAGTGTTTTATCACCAAAAAAGTTAAACTTCGAGCTTTTTCAACAAATTTCAAGATATCACTCAGTAAACCATGTCAACGAGGCGCACCACAATTGAACTTTGCAAATTCTAGAAGACATAAAACACTTATGAATCCTCAGTTTAATTAAAATTGCAAATGGACGAACAATACCGAATTATTGTAACACAGAAAAAATACGATAGATTAAACATACCAAAAGGCTACAGTAAAGAATCTATTCTTCGGTTGCAATCAATCCTGGAGATTCAGGGAACAAAGACATCGCGGCCATGGTGGTTGATCATACAATAGAAACTAACGAGGTCTCTTTTGTTAAGTTCAACCAACATGGCCGCTGGTGATGTCATGTGCAACCGAAGAATACTTATGCAATTTGCTACAAATATTAACGATTTCAGGAAAACGATATTTATTCCAATATCTGGACATGGTTCTGGATTTGTTTACTTGCCACAAGAACTAAAAGAGAAAGAAAGCCTTCAGTTGACCTAGACAAGTTGTTTGGTTGCATGAAATATTGAATGAGGACCTCCATCGTACTTCCAAAACAACTATCTCAAAAGGCAATGCTGCCAATGCTAATTTTGCACAAAAGAATAAATGTAAGCAATCAACACGTATGATTTAAGTTGTGATAATTTTAGACAATTCATTGTTAAGACTTCCAAAAGCTAATTGATTGTGTAAAACACTTGTTACTTTGGCCAATGATTACATATCATAAGTTGACACAAAAATAATATTTGCAGCATTTTTCTTTTGAGATAATTTGGAATGACAGTACCAGTTCTCAAACCTTTCGTTTTTGGAGTGGCATGCTAAGAGGCAAATTTAGCCGTTTTGTGTTTGTATATTAATATCAAAAAAATTAGGATCAGGTCGCACGTACAAAAACATCTTTGTTTACACTCTTTTCTTAAAAGAACCTTTCTTATAAGAATGTTCAGGCTGGAAAAATCCCAAGAGAAAAACAGTAACAAGTAATACATGCAATCTCATATACAAAATGTTTTACGATAATGAAAATATCACATATAAACTAAAATCCGCTAAAAACCAACGGTAGAATGCAGATGGTGTTGAAAGGCCCAGAGAAGGACCCGGATCAAGCTAGTTTCTGCTGTTTCAAGTTTTTGGTTAAATGACCACCCCATGTCAGCTTACTCTTAAAAGTAACAGCAGCGGAATTTGCATCACCGTCGTTAACTATAATCGGGTCAATGTCCTGTTATCTAAGGCCCCGTTTATATGGAGAGAAGTTGTCCCGGGTAGAAGGGTCACCCACTTACCCGAACTACCCTGGGCGAGCCAACTTTTCCTACAATTCTTTTCAGAACGCATCGAACGCTTTACATGAGAAACACAGACTTGGCTCGCCTAGAAGAGTGAACCGCCTAGCCGGGTCACTTACTTTTGAAGGTAGGATCACCCTTCTACCCGGGACAACTTTTTCCCATGTAAACACTTTGGCCCGCCTACCCGGGTCAACTCAGCCAAGTGCAGATACAGAGAGCATGCGCAAGCATTGTTGTCATTGAGAAACAAACAGTTGACTCGGTTAAACGGGGCAACTTTTTTGTCATATAAACGCTCACGCAAGTTGACTCGGCTAGGAGAGTGACCCTTTTACCCGGGACAACTTTTCTCCATATAACCGGGGCCGAAAAAGTAACTTGCATTTTCATTTGGATCTAACGTGTTTTTTCTTGGCTCGGTTTCATCATCAGCTTTGCAGTCCTTGCAAACCCCGCTCCAGCGTCCTCTAATACCAGTTTCTCTCTCAAGAGTTTTCATGGAGTAATGCCATTTATTTCTGAATCGATATTTTTAGATTTAGATATCAAGCGAGTTCGGTAG
>JANRMR010178280.1:0-21456 GCA_025434825.1 Bergia sp. 'catenularis' | reverse complement strand
GGGTGGAAATTCAGCAAACCATTCTTTATATATTTTAAAAGGGTTAAGCATCATAGCATGATTTATGACCAATTATTGCTGAGTTCTTCAGAAAACCGTATATGATCCTCCTTGAATCCTCTGATTTTCCCCAAGGTCACAAGTAATCACGGTCATTAAATTATTATAGACCAATATAGGTAGCAAATGCAAGTCATTTTTAAAATGTTTTCTCTTTTAATATATTAATAAGATCACCAACTGGCGCTGCTCAAAACGTTAAACCAACAAATCCGTTAATGTTGGTTTGCTAAAGAATTTTCATCTGATTAATGTACATATAGGCAATAAGATTGGAATTTGGTTGAAGACAAATTTAATTAACTTAGTTACTTGGCCAAATGTCGATAGAAGTCAGAAAATTGGGTCACAGTCTGCAATTACTGCTATTTTCAAAATAAATTACACAATCTGTGCATATGGATTATGGTCAGTGCGTATTCTGATGATTGCTGATTTAGATTTTAAAATTGTACATCGATAATACATTTATTTCTATGTTGTTGAATTTATGGCGTTGAACCACGGCAAAATTATGGTGTTTAATCACAACATATTTAACAAGCTCCCATAACGCCATATGCAGCAAATTAAAGATCTTGAACTTCAGGAATATCCAGTAATTTCGAGATGATAGTCTCATTTTGGTTTGGCATCAGAAAAATGCTAAAGTCTGGAAATTAAGAGGTCACTACGTGATAAGCACTGTCGATAATCATTTGTGGTAAACGAAAAAAAATTATTAATACAGATAATCGTGTTAGCTAAAATAGAACAGTCAGCTTTGAATGTGTGGGCTAGTTATTCGGAAATACATAATACAAAAGAGATCAGTAAAGTTAAGGATTGCGTTATATTAATCATTATCTACACAATCTTCATATAAACATTTTTCATTTTAATAACTTCTCAGACACTAGACAAGGAGAGATACAAGTATTGTTTCTCAAATGAGAAACAGTTTTATTTTCAGGCACTAATGCAAAAAGGGTTTCCGTCTCGGGACAAATACTGATTTTCGAAGACATGTTTAGAGACATTTCTTACTGAAACAGACATCTTTTGCAAATTAGCATATCGTTTTTTAAAAATGCTTTACCATCATCCTTATCATGTTGCATATTAATCCTGTGGAATAACGTTTCATTTCCAAAGTACAGAAAAAAATTAAACTCCATCACTTGCGAGCTGCACGCATTCAATTTGATGGTGACAGGTGTGTATAGACTATAGGTAAGAACGCAAACAGTTGGCTTAAAAATAGGTATTAAGCGGTATCTGGAAAAATCTACTTGACCAGGAAAAGCTGCTGACTGACGGATTATGTTCTCTGGAAATTCTTTTCTTCAATTTCTTTCTGAAGCTCGACTTGTGGCAAGTCTGTGCTGTTAAGTCCATACCTCGGTAACAATCAGGAAATTTTGTTAGTTTCACTCTTAACTTCATACCATGTACCGGCGTGTGTGGTAGAATCTCAGAAGATTGTCGACACATGTACAACTCCCAGCGTGTTTTAAAACATACATGCAGTTTGCGGCCGTTCAACAAAGCTGCGTTCTTTATACTGAAGCAGATTAAATCAAATAGGTCATGGAGTGGAGATTGAAGTGGAAGAAATTAAGATTTTTACGCGGAAGCGCGAGGATATTATTCTATTTTTGAGTGAGTAAAGTAGTTTTTAAGTTTTTTTTTACGCGAAAAAGTTACCCTCAAGCCACCTTTCAACCACTAAAGTTCTAAAATTGTTATTCTGAAACCACAAAAAACTGTGCGATTGTGTGTGCGATGTTAGCTCAGTTGATAAGATCTCAAACTGCTAAGGTTCAATTCCCGGCTTGGACATGGGGTTGATCATTTAGGTGACCTTCTTTCGCCACACCGTCCTTGGACAGGGACGTTAAGCCGTTGGTCCCCCAGATGGATGAAGAGCCACTCTGTGGAAATGCCGTTTGGGTGACGCCATTATTATTATTATTATTGGTATTATTATTATTATTATTAAATGTTTTTTTGAATTTTTTGGGAAATCTTTGGAAAATCTTGAGAAACCTTTGGAAATTGTAAAAACTAGCTTTCAATCTTCTGAAACCTTTTGAAATCATATGAATCATTGAAAGGTTTTACAGTCAGAAAGCTGTTGACGATTTTTGAAACTTTTAGGAAAATCTTCGGAAACCGATCTCCTCAGTTGTAACTGTAGTGTATAGTGAGATCGAGAATATGGAAAACTTTACGAGTGGTGTATTTTGCAAATAAACACTTATGACTGTTATATAAATTTCATTTTCTATATATCTATATCTATACTATAGGTAACGACTGACTGCGGTGGATAGGTTCATCTATCTTGGCAGTACACTTCCGGAAATGTTGTCATTGATGACAAAAAGAACGCCAGACTTGCCAAAATGAATGTCTCCTACGGCAGACTCCAGAAAAACGTATGGAACAGGAGAGGCATCACCGAGGAGCCTTTCTTTTATAAAAAAAACTTATCCTTACTTTTAAGTTGCTCAATACAAATGTAATATGAGATCAACAGACTCCGGCATCTCTATTACTAATAATAGTGAAATTTCAACAACAAATGCGGTTTAAAAACCAATTTTCAAGAGTTACTAACAAAAGAAAAAGATTCCAAGTATAATTACTTGTTACTTAGCTGACGCCGGTAATCGTTCTTCTTTCAACTGTATATATAGTTCACTCTGAGTTCTATCAGTTTTGTCGAGCCGCGAAACTTCAAGCTTCGGTTTCCTGATTTGATTCGAAAACTTTCAAGCCTTAAATGTTTTGTAAAACATCAGCTTGTCTTTTCTTTACTTGATGCAACACAGTTCAAAGAGCCACTTGAAGTCTCGAACCAAATTTTTCTTTTATTTTCTCTCGAACCAAATTTTTCTCTTATTGTGCGATTGCAGCTCCAGCTCTAGCCAAGGACAGTTAAAGGAACAAACAAAATACCTGCCATCTGGTTTAGTCGTTACATGCCACTTGATCGCTGAGGTGTGTTGTTACTTCATACTTTTAAAGCGAAAAAGTATAGGTTTTAAACATTACAGTCATTACTAACTTGTTGTTCAGCTTGTCCAATGTTTTCATAAAATTGTAAATTAAGATCATCTGATCAAAGTTTGTGCCAACGAGCCATGGTGATGGTCTGCAAAGAAGGCGAGAAAAATGGTGCCAAAATATGAACGACGCTCGCGCGCAGCCATCGCACGTGGTATATCAGCGGTTATAAAACGCTCAGGAACCAATCAGATTTGCGTGTTAAAACCGTCCATATATATTTTTATACTTTTTTCGTGCCTTTAGCCAGAACCACTCTTAACTCTAAGTGTAAGATTATTTAACTACACTGGTATACATTGTCGCCAACGTGTCTAATTCAGTAATTGGACTGAATAAATCCGATAACACAATTCTAACAGGGGGAAATCGCTGCTTTCTCTGTATTTAGAAAAGTGAATCTTAATAAACATTGCGCCTGTCCGCTGACAAGATTGTTTGTTTAGTTGGAACAGGTTTTAAAAATGAGATTCTAAGTCATTACTAAGGTCAAATAACAAAACATAGTGAACTCTAGTCACGTATTCGAAAGCAGTTAGAACTCGTTAGAATGGTTAAACCTTAAAACATTTTAATTCTTTATTTTAAAATTTGACTACTTTAATATTTACATGCAAAGCAAACGTGACTTTCTCGACCAAACGAAAACTTGCTAACTGATCTAATTAATAGTAGCTGTTTGAACCGAACGCAACAAAATCTTTGTATTTTGTTTTAGCTCACAAAATTTCAGAACCCGAACATTGTTTTATATACCTTGAAACTTTACCAACAAAAAGAGAATAAAAAAGAATCAGCATGAATTAGGTAAAATCAGAAGTGAATTAATTCATTAACAAACTGAAAGTGTTTTAGTTTACGATCAAAAATTTACCTACCAGGTTACCGGATTCCAACACGTGCACATATTTTGTTTGGCCTTAAAAGTAATTATTTTCTAAAAGTTCAAGTTCAGCCCAGTATGTGATAAAAAGGATATTATTCAAACATTCTAAAAACTAATCTTGCAGCATTGACCTCGACAAGTTTGGCATTTGAAGGTTGTGGTGGACTACTGTCCAAGTTCGAAACTGTGCTTGCATGCAAAATTTTGAATTGTGAATCCAGGAATTTGCTCGAAAATCCTCAAAAGAAGGGATCGTTGTTAAGTTAAATATCAGCTTCAAGTTCTGTGACAAATATAATGGCGCTTCTCATTTTGCTGGGTCATAGCAACCCCTACCAGTCAGATCTTAAATAAAATATGAAGCCGAACTCTGATTCCGGCTAGACTCACCCTGCTTATGTCTTTGATGAGTAGAACCACTTTTCACACGTTTCGTCTTCTCTTTACTCAGCAGAGGCTTCCGGGTATTTGAGAGAGGGTTAAGGTGGGGAGAAAGGTGAGTGTACGCACTTCTCCCTTTCTCTCTTCTCGCTCGACACAGTTTTAGCGAAACCTCTGCGGAGGAAAGAGTTTCAGCTCACAAGAGTGCGGGGGCCTTGTCTAATTATGGCGGGATAAACCACGCATGCGCCCTTGCCATCCACTAACGATAGTCAGAGCCAGTTTTCCCAGGGTATTGCTGAATTAGTATAGGTAATAGCATGATTTGTAGTGGTATTTGGCATAAACACCACGAGTGATAACTCAAAGTTGTCCTACGAAATTTCACGAGTCGTAGGCGAGTGAAATTTGGAACAGCTTTGAAATATCATGAGTGATATTTATGCCAAATACCACGTACAAATCATGCTATTATTTGTTTATACTAATACCTGAGAAATTTCTGCAATAGCATCTGTTTATTTTTTCTCGCGCATTTGAATGAGTCTGTAATTTTCACATGTATGTATTTCAATATTACGCTGAAATACCACTGCTCTCAACCAATGAGATTGCAGAAATTTCTTGGGTAATGGTATAATGGCGAGAAAATCCACACGCGCGCACACGACCTTCCATTAATGATGGCCATAGCCAGTTCTCCCAGAGTATTGCTGAATTATGGCGGGAAAAACCACGCGCGCCCAATTGACCCTCCAGTTCTCCCAGGATACTATATGTTGAATCATTTTCCGTATCAGTTTTAACTCTTTTGACCAAGAGGCAATGGTAAGACTACAGGTTGCATGGGCGTAAAATAGCAAGGTGCTTACCACTCAATCCATCCAAGCAGCATACTTATTTTTAATTATTAAAAAAGAGCTTTTCTTCATCTTTTCAAATAATGAAATAAGCAAAACAGTTAATAGCATCAAAACATTTGGCCGATTTTTCCTACTGAAGACCATTAGAAAAATCACCACTATTCAGCAACTCAGCTACTGAGGCAACCTTCCCCCCTCCTAGAAAATGACGGTATAGTACAATGACTAAACGGCTAGTGAAGAGACTCCACGAGCTGATCAAGCCAAGAGTCTTGTATCGATCGAGGCATCAGATAGATGTGAATAACTGCGTGCCTGTATTAACTCAACAAACCTGTTTGTCCTGATAGTCGGGAAAAAAGCCATCTCAACGTGTTGCACATACGTGTATCAAAGACAAAGGTTACATTCATTAAGATGAAAGCACTGTGACTACCTCTTTCGAATCAATCAAAGATCCCGTGTTTTTTGCCCGCTACACGGTATTTGCTCTCGTACGTCGCTGCAAACATCAATATTTTGACTCAAACAGTAACCTAATAAAGAGTCGTATTAATCTTTATTGTCTACACATAACAAAGAGTTTATTCATTACTGAAGTGGTTTGTAGAAGAGCACACTGTTACTAAACCTTTCCAACCAGTCATA
This sequence comes from Bergia sp. 'catenularis', assembly GCA_025434825.1. Classification (NCBI taxonomy): domain Eukaryota; kingdom Metazoa; phylum Cnidaria; class Anthozoa; order Zoantharia; family Parazoanthidae; genus Bergia; species Bergia sp. 'catenularis'. The sequence goes on along the minus strand of JANRMR010178280.1, from coordinate 15,567 downwards.
AACTCTGCCTTCGTTTGCTCATTGTATTTACATATACTCTCGTCGAATGTCACTTGTTTAACGCTTAGCGTATGCCTTTCTTTACATGTATCAGTTATAAAGACATGGATATAATGTTATCACAATGACCATGAGTTCCAAAGAAACCTCCAGCTATGAGCTGAGCCTTCACAATAACACTGAGAAAACTTTGCTAAGCCCGAGGTCTTAGTCTTACTAGTGCCATAGAAGCGCTTTTAAACAAGCTCTGACGGAAATACATTACAGATAAGATACAGTTTCTTCAACCGACTACAAAATCAACAACAACAACAACAATAACAACGACCTAACAACTGGCAATCAGTTGTATCAATGCCAAAGCACACATTTCAAGCAGACACAAGTTTATTACTTCAGAACACGCCCTGTTCCCTGTTTATGTAAAATGACGGCCCGGTGGACAGGGGGGGTTGGGGGGAGGGCATCCGAAAAAGCAATTAGCTGTAGGTAGACCTATTAAAACCCAAAGCAATTGAAAGTTAACTAAATGGTTCACAGAATATTCACGACAGCCGTATCGTCTCCCAGATTCATCTGACAAAATGTATGCTCGTTTTCAGACGAAACTGACCTTAAAACTGTACTCTTGGTCACATTTGAGGGAGGCACGTATAGTCGAGTTGTGTAGAGTACCAGAGTGACTTCCCCCGGAATACCAATCTTCTTTTCAAAATTCCTTTAGTTAAATATATTTTAATAAAACGATTACCTTAAAATGCTCAAAGATCATCTCTTAAAGATCAGTTAAACTTATATTTAGTTTATATTTTTCTTATATTTTTATCTTTTCTGAACTGAAGAGTGGCTTGTCTGTTTACTCCTTCATAATCTTAATCGTTCATGAATCGGCATACAAATAATGTCAGGAGCTTGGTGAAATCATCGTACTTTTCCGATTTTAGCCCCAGTTGCCTTTTTGAGACTAAGATCTGCAACTCTTCATCGAATAATATTTTAAAATCAGTTAATGAACGTGCATATTTTTCTATTCCGGTCTTATGTGCTGGCGTAAAGGCATGCAAGTGTTGAAAGTTCCAACCGCAAAGGAAACAAGTGCCAAGTTTATTTCCTATCAACCCGCCCCTAATGTAACCATGTCTCCAGATAGCAATCATCTGACGTACAAATTAGAAATAGCTTGACAAGGAAATCGCCCTTTCCATAATCCAGGAAGGAAGTGTCAAACCACGAGAACAAAAATCTGTTATCAGTATGTCCAACTCTATGACCCACGCCCTTCGTAGTTCGCTCAAGCCCCAAAACCACAAACTGTAAATCTTTCCGGGATATCACATCCAAACCCAAACAAAACTGAGGCTGACGCAATCGAGTTTCTGTGGTCTTTTGCTACAGCACGAGATCTCAGCCCAGTTTGTTTTTCCCTTACAAAAGCAACTATAGAAACTTATTTCCTCTTTTCAAACTGGTGTGCAGATTTGTAAAACGTTAAATTTTATACATTTAAAATGTACTTGATGATAATATAGTTTTAGACCGGAAAAGTACAATTTGTAAAACCGTCACTCGCTCAAGAGATCGATAGTTACATGAAACAGATAGACTTCTCATGATTTGTTATTGATTTGTCATTATGACAATCAATAACATCCTAGAGCAAGAGAAGTTTGACTGTTGTAATAGGAGTCTAACTGAGCAGATGAGTGAGAACAAAGTTTATTTCACCTCTGTCGCATACTTTGCGTGGAAAAACACTGGATTATAAACTGAAGCAAAAATATGAATAATTAAAGTTTAGTCTTTTTGTCTTCATTCTTTTCTTTTCTTTTCATTAATCCTTTTCGAAAAACTCAATATTTTTTAATTTTACAGAGGATGTGCTTCTTAACTTCAAGATGTTTAGGTCATTTTATTTTCATTATCCGTTCTTTATAAATATATAATAAATGTTTGTTACAAATTTCTTCGTTGCTGATGAAAAATGTCATCGGTCTCTTTCGAGGAATTAAAATTGAAACAACGTGCTCAAAGGTTTTAATCGATTAATCTGGACTGCGTTGTGTATGGCTGAGTTTTATAAACTACGCAAAGCCTGGTTGCTGAAGTGGAGATCCGTGACCAGAACGTAGAATGTTTCTCCACGGTTTCTCAGTGGGGCTTTTATCTCATGCTACGTTCCAAGCAGATGTTCGGAATCAAAAGAGCCAGCATGCCTCTGTCTGAGAAAGGTAACCGAATCTCGCTCCAAGCCAAGGGGGGAATGACAAAACCTTGAAAGGAATCGGGGAAAAAGCCTGACACACATCTATTTTAAAAAACCTCTTTTGGTAGCAGACTTCGACCTTTCTTAATCACTCTGAATAAAATTACTCAATTAGATAGATTATTTAAGAGGGTAATAGAATGAAAGGCGAGATGCATTCGACCGTCAGAATCGAAAATTTGCTTGAAATGAAACTTGAAATACAATATCTCATTGTACATAATATGCTGGTGACTTGGCCCGGTATCTTGCACATGTACGGAGGAAATACGTGCAATATCGTGGAGCAGGGCTTCGTTGTTTTGCAAAACTTGAGGTTTAAAGCACGCGTGCTTTTGTGTCTGACCTCCCGCGCTCCTTTCCAGGAGACCAAGAAATGACGTTGGTAGATGACAGAAGGTGCTTGATGCCCGCAGCCAGATTCCAATATATAATTCCTTTTTCTTCCCTCTGAGAAACAAATAGAATCTGACTGTGGTGTTGACGAACATTATTTAAGTGAATACGTATGAAACATATTTTAAAAAACAATATGGGGTTGAACTCAAAACAAGCAACTTGATTTTTTCCCCTGAAATTCTCGGGCTAGTACAAGTTGTAGGTCGAACTGATACTTAAAAATTTGCTCAGTTCAAGTCATCATTAAAAGTGTGTAAGGCACTTATCGTCTTCAGTGAACATAATATTTTTAAGAACTGCTTTTCGATTTTTTTAGCAATTAGCGTAAGCTAACTTAGGGGAACTTATTTAAGTATTTCAAGTCGAATTTTATCTGATACAAACCTATGCTCTGGTACACAATAGATCATTGATGTAGTTGATTTCTATTCACTATTCAGTATACCGTGTAGACTCGCAGATCTATCTTGATTTTGGTTACTTCGAGCTTTTCTTCTCTCGAGCTTGAACAGAAAGCAGTTTATCTTGGATACAATTCCATATCAACTATTTAACTCTCATTTACTCAAACACAATTCTTTTTCCTTTGAGCATTCGAGATGTATGCATTAATTAGTGGCCATTACATAGTGGCGGGAAAAGCAGATCCAAACATAGGCACGGCCATAGAGACTAAAAACGTTACTGACTTCTAAACCCCTCAGAACATTGAATAAACAGAACTTTCCTACATGTAAGTTTGAGTTTTAAAATCATCAGCTAAATGAGCATGCAAATGCCAAATTATACAAATAATCGATACTTCTATCAGGTATCTAGTGCACCCCAAGGGCAGAAACAAACTAGGAGTTAGGAATTTCATACATTCAACGCGGGGTTTGGCATATACTCATATAATTACAACGAGAGAAATCGGCATCGAAGGTTATCTTTATATTAATTTAGGTGTTTCGTAGATAAATGATCTTTATATAATTAATTTTATAACTCTATCAATTAACTTTTAAGATTTTAAAAAAACTGTCAGCGACATTGACTCCGTTTCTTTCAACTAACAGTTTCATCAAATGCTTTAATGAGTATCACCCTAATACTAAATAACTGTCCACATGTTACTTTAGTAAAGGAATTTTGGCTGATTCATGAAATTACTAGATTTTAAACGTTGTCGTTAATACACAGTAAGAATTTTCGTTTGGTTTCACTAAATACGGGCACTTATTTTATCATTACGCCACTAAGACGAATATAAGTTTATTTCGTAACACACATATTTTGTTGTTTATTTTTTCACGTATGTAATATTCTAAAGTCTGACGTAAAATAGCCGATAAAGTAAAGTCGCCTTATATAAAGCGACGGTGGTTATTTTATTTCAAGTGAGGATGCACTGAAATTCAGTATTGACAAAGTCTCATAAAGGAAACTTTTAATGATCATTGATCAATCAGAAATCACTCGCAGAAATACCACAACATGTATTCAATCGATACTTTTAATTATAGTTATGATCACTACAAACATAGAAATTGAGCCATCAGTTGTAACAGTTTTGGGTCAGTATAACTAGAAAGTTCCGGCTAGCCGGTCAATTAACACAGATTTTAAAATTTTGCCCTTGGCTTTGACAACTCTCTTTGCAAAATGTGTCAGTCGCAGTAGCAGTAAGAGTCAATATCTGAAACAGTCAGTAGCAGTACAGTAACTGCAGCTGTAACATTCAGTAGCAGTAGCAGTAGCAGTAGCAGTAGCAGTAGCAGTAGCAGTAGCAGTAACAGTAACAGTAGCAGAAACAGTAACAGTAATAGTAATAGTAACAGTAGCGGTAACAGCCATGCAGTAACAGTCAGTAGCACTTGCAGTATAGTATAACAACTGAGTAACAATAGTCAGTAGCACTAAAAAAAGTCAGTACGGTACGTAGCAGCACTGAGCAGCAGCAGCTGTAGCAGTCGAAAGCAGTGGAAGTGAAAGAATCTCTATCTTTCAGTTGTCGACATGCCAGCTTGTTTTAACCATCTGCTGGAGACCTTAAAGAATAGTAAGCAGTAGAACTTGTTAACTAATCTTGATTTGAAAAGTTCCGTTTCATATTATTGTGGTCTTGTAATTGAATAGATATAATTAGAGCGAAAGAAGTTTCGGAAAGGCTACAAGCGATATCGATGCCAGTTTCTCTTCTTCAAGAGCTAAGTTACAAATCGTAGACATAACTACTAGACCAAGAGACCGCAAGGTTTATTTCCGCTGTGTCACTCTAAGTGAAATGTGCTTCGATGATAGCTAGACTTGACATATATACTAGCACCGCCCTTCGGTGGTGCCAGGGATATCGTCCGCTGATATACCACGTGCACACACGGCACCACAGCGTCCCGGCCATTTCAGAACACGCCTGCTCCCAAATTCCAATGTTTGTATTTTCAATAAAGGAGCTAGCGCAATTTCACCGTATAATTGCACAATCTTCTTATTGCTCGGAAAAATGGTTAAGATACCAAAATAGCTTCTGCTCCAAATAATTCAAGGACAATTCTGCCTTAAACGTTTTAACTAAATACGGGACTGTTAACTTGTTTTCGAGGACGATTTTTAAAACAGATTAGATTTATGGAATGCTGAAGCGAAAATGCATTAATCCTTGATTATTCTATTTGTTAAAAGGATTTCTTTTTCAAATTTAACCGTCTTTATCAATTTACTTTGGGTAAGGATGAAAGGAACTATAGTCTTTGGAAACCAGCGGTTCTGTGTGGAGAAATGGCGAAACTGCCCCTTTAAACCTCGCTAATACCAGAATTATGTGCTTCTATTTAACTGGCAGACTGCTTGTGAAAAAACCTGGGTTTTCTTTTTCTGTGCTGGTGAGTAATGTAAATATGGGATTTGAAAAAGTGTTGATATGGTATGTTTTCGGTCTAAGGCTGGGTTAAAGCTCACTGTTTGAGCGCTAGCTTTTCCCCAAAGCAAAACTTGTCAGTGTTGACTGTTTTACTCTGACGAAGAGCTAACGTTCAAAACATCACTTTTGCTTCTATTTGACCCTGCCATCCTGTCATAGACAAATAAACCACCCCCAAAAGCAATCTTTTGAGTCACGCTGTTTGTAATAAAAGTAATTTTATATGTTTTTTGAACGCCCTACATTTTCGGATCCAGTTGACGTTTAATGCCATTAATAATAGCCTTCGTTTTGCACTTCTGAGGAGCAAAAGCTTTCACTTTCAGTTGCCGTTACTTGAGACTGAGTTGATGAGCGCATGATTATTCAGTTTTTGTCTCTCGTAGAAATGATTGATCAGTCGTACATGTAGCAATTATATTTGTGCTCAAAATTTCTTGCTTCGGAAGACTAGAGTAGTCAGTTTGTACAAAACCAGTAACCCTGTTATTGTAACTGATGGATCACCAAACTGGGTGTAATAAACAACCAGCTGAAAGCCAATTTCTTCAATGTGGATAGAGAGAATGTGAAGTGAAATACGAAAATTTAGTATGTTGCAATTTTATTTAAAAATATGACTATATTGGATATATTACAAACGGTTAGTGATCAATGCAACATATAATGATATTTCTAGACAGAAACTAATGTAGTAAATTAATAACAACAAATCTTCATTTTTAAATGAAATTAGCTGCTTAACGCCGTCAAAATACAAAAGGTTGGAATGTTAAACTGAAATTGAGACAAAGAGCTCTTGTCTGAAATAACCATTTGATATCGAGTCGCTGGGAAGGTAGTGTTTTGGGTGACGGCGCACGCTAAATGCAACTGAACTGAACTACGCTGATTGAAAACTGCGAAAACGGAATAATTATCCAAAAAGCCTCGATATCACCATTCTAAACAGAACTGCGTAAAATGAATAAATTGCGAATGCCGTAGTTTGGCAGCCAGCATCCTATCTTTTTTTGCTTAATAAGTTGTCGCAGCCAGAACTATGAATTTATTTTGTAAATCTGAAAATCATGTTGAGTATGTACTTATTTCTACTAGAAAAATATGTTCAGCGTTCTTCAGGATTTTCTAATGTTTCCATATATATCATTTTGTGGCCGGATAAGAGCTTTGCGATCAAGATAATCTGGGATTTTATCGGCTGACACACTGTTTTGTGCCACTCGGTAAAGCCGACAATCCACCCTTGTCGGCTCAGTTGTGGCGAGCACCAGCTTGTCGTGGGACTGACTTGTGCTCAACTCATACACTGATTTTCTTAACAAACTTTAGTTCCATTAAACCAGCCGCTCTTTCAGAATAGTACGAAAGCATTTCGCGGAATCCTGGTCCGATTTACTACTGATCTTGTAGATACGAAAATGAAGTATCTAGACTTCTTTGATAAGAGAATGTTACATCATTAGTTCAACTGACTCAGTATGCTACCAAAACAGAAATAAACAGGAAATTTAAAAATAGGCATAGACAAATTCATGCACAGCTACACAGCTTAGAATGTGCTGCTATGCAGTTAACATTTCCCTTTGAGATTCTAAACTTGTCATTTTTAGTGTACAAATAAGTGTGGTTTACCTTGGCCTAAATCGACGGAAATGAATGTGATAAATAGATATAATTGCTTTTCAACATGTCTCTTACCCCCAGTCTTTGACTTTTCGTAATCCATTTCACAATTAAAATATTGGAATCTAAACCTACCGTTAACTTTTTCAAAGTAAGTTTTCGCTTTTCACAAAATCTCAATTTTTCAGTTCCACTCTCCATCTTTCACTGATCTTTTCGTCAACTCGTACTCCTTCATCGCAGAACTTCGTCAGATTTTCTGTTCGGTCAATTATCAGCCGACATATATCATATGGTTTCCAAGTGTATAAAAATATAATTATAAAGAGCTGGATTCAAACTTAAAGAAAAACAGATGTAATTGTCCGTTGTAGATTTATTTTTTATGCTCACTTTGAAAACCATATTTGGTTCCACTGACATCCACACCAAAATTCCATAAACAAAAATTCTCAAAACTGAACAATTTTTATATTAAAACTCGAAAACTTAACGTGAATGTTCACGGAGAGCAATGGCTGATTAAATGTAAAGGTCTATTATTAATTCGGAAATTTAAAGCTTGTTTTTGGGAAGTGATAGAGTTACACTGTACAAAAGATCGAACAAACATTTTAATCTTCAAAACGTGCTCATGAAAATCACGATAAAATTTCACTCCTCTTTTGTTAGCAGCGAGTTTCTAGTTTTCATTCTGGAGACGAAAATCTTCTTATCGCTGGTGACATTTCTTTACGACTTTAATCTTTATTTACTAGTACTGAGAGTTTACAAAAAGATAACTAAGATACTTGTCATTTGTCTATACCGAAGTAAATTTTGGCATTTATTTGTTTAATGTTTTATTGCTGATTAAAAAAATATTTTACAATTTTGAGAATACTCCAAAAGTTAAAGTTCACCACACAAAACAAAATTCAGGACACAAAAATGCTTCTTTAAGTGTGTTTTTTCGTGGCTTGAATTTTTACCTTTATTTAAAAAAAGTCTTACAGGTTTTGCAGTCAGGTTTCTTGTCAGTTTTGCTCATATGCCAGGAACTATTTGCCAATAAAACTGTGCCACCTTTATTTACTCTCGTCTCTCCTCTCCCTTTCATATCGTACGATCTAAAACCGCAGTCCAATATTTTTCTGATAAAAATCTGCCCTCGCAACGCTGAACAATTCACCCAATCCCGCACACGTGCGAGCACAGTTTCTTCCCAGTTCGTTAGCCTGGTTCACTTTACACAGGCTCCATTTTCCTTCGGCCATAAACCGAGAAAAAGCAATTAAACAAAATCAAGACCAGGCGGAAGTCAACACAGAGCTCATTACGCAAATGCGTTTGTTTCTCATCCAAAAAGTAGAGGATTTCAGGCATCACGACTGAATGCCCGTTCCGGTTGAATATCGGATTATGCGGGTCACCTCACTCTAGATACGCCGAGGTAATTGGCATGCGAAAATTGGAACATGTGTAAAGAGGCGTCAAATGAGTGAATGACACCTCAGACACTTCATAACTATGAATAATTATCACAAATCAAGGCTCTTTGTTCGCTCTAATGTCAGAACAAGTTTTGTTTCCGGTGAAGATAGCACTCACTTATTTCAAGCGGAAGCTTCGCACTTGACATCTGCAGTGTACGGGGTTTCCCCGTTTTGTTATTGAAATGTTAAAAACCCTGCTCTCAAAAGTCCCTATCTCGGAGCTGAAATCTGGAGTCAAACAATCTCCAATCTACGTGCACGTAACACTAACCTGTACTTATTGTTGTTGCGCATCAAATTTTCTCGCTTAACAGCCGGCAGCCGCACTCCAATTTCAGTACAGCCACGTGCATACTCTCACACACAGTCAACTTAGAGGTCTGTTATACGATGAAGTCGCAGAGAAACCAATCATATTACACGGACGACAATACATTTTTATACTTTCATCCTGGATGATTTTGATTTTAATAATCAAACCCGACCGAAATAGTTTGAACAATTTGAAATGTAAACTTTGCCAAGAACTTGATCTACAAGACCTGTCAAAGTGACAGTTGATGACAAGCTACAGTATGAAGTGAACATACTCTGCATGAACTGGCCTATCTCTTTCAGCAAGGCCAGAAATCTGCGCATTATAAGCTTTACAATTTTTTTCGGTGAAATTTGTTTGTTTATCGCTTTAAGATTTGCCGGCAAAATCTTGTTCCCCTTGAATTGAAGCTGATACGACAAAAACACAGTTGTAAGTTAAACTAAATCTTTATTTATATTCCCCAAACTTTGTACACAAACCAATAACCTGCTTTTGCAGAAAACAAAATATGCTGTTAAAAGTTTTCGAATCACAATTCACACACTTTTAATTGACCGAAGCGTTAACATTTATAAACACTATCTAAAATTGAGACCTCGGCGACAGATTTTTTTCAACAACCCTCAAGTCGTGTAACAAAATGTACTTTGAAATTTGGGTCAAAAATATCAAGAATTAACACATCCCATTGGGATGATATCATTTCGAAACTCTTTTTCAGGGAACTTTTGAATTTGCATCTTACATATTATTATTAATATTAAACAACCAAGTCCAAATGAACTTATGAACAAAATAATTTAACAGCGGTTATAAAAACTGTGATGTACACAACATCGATTTTTTTACAAATGTATCAAACAGTCTAAAATATTTGAGAAGTGCTCTCTTCTAAGCTGGCCATAAACTACTGAGTACTGTAAACCAATATCTTTTAAAAGTAAAACAAAGCGATGTCGCAAATACTAACGGAGTCATGTGCTGAACATACCCGGCACATCGAAAGATTTTGTCTCGCTTGTAAATGTTTTCATATTTTTAAAAAAGCCAGTTCAAGCCTCCATTACTGATTCCAGAAGGCTTATTTCCGTGCCATCCAGGTACTGATCGAACTCATTGCGATCAAAGTCTTCCAAATGATAGAGCTCTGTCAGTTGTGCGAATGAAACTGGTTGTGGAGTGTCCTGTTCACTCGATGCCAGTTGCATACATGCATTTTGGCTCTGAACATTTTGTCTTTGAGACAATGGAGCATTTTGCAGCTGATTCGGACCTTGAAACACATTGGATTGTATTTGAATGTTAATGTTCGCCATCTGTCCGTACTGTGAAGTCGAGGCGCTTCGCTGACTGGCAACGCCGTTGCTTGTGGCACAGGAAAAATTCGAGGTCAGATCGTCGCCGCGTAGCTTCGGCAACGCATTCATCAAAATGTTTTGGAGTTCCTCAGGTGTTGTGGGAAAGCTAAAAGCATTTTGTAGATCCAAAACGTTGGGACTTGGTTCAGGAGTTGGCAGGTTCACTTCGGGCACGGGTTGTACGACTGGAAAAAGCACAGTTTGGTTAACAAGGGTCTGGTCGGGTGGAGAGTTGGGAAGCGGGCTTGGGACTGGACTCATGGCTGGAAGTGGAGAGAAGCGCGAAGCCTCGTTCCCGAAGAGAACCGCCGTTTCTTGCTTTGTAGCTTGAGAAACAGATTCCTGAAGTAGAGAACTGGTTGAACTTGTTGATGTTACGCGTTTACAAACCCTCTTAGGATGTTTTCTGCGACGGGGTCTGTATTTGTAGTCGGGATAATCATGTATGTGCTGAATTCGAAGCCTCTCGGCCTCCTCGATGTAGGGTCTTTTCTGGGTGACCGTCAGCGCACGCCAAGATTGGCCCAAAATCTTACTCAGCTCAGCGTTATGAAGCTCAGGATTTGCGTCCGCAAGTCTTCTTCTCTCCACTTGAGCCCACACCATGAAAGCATTCATTGGCCGCTTAATTCTTTCACTGTCATTAAGTTTTTCTTCCTTTTTAGCTGAGTCGCTAGCAAGCGAACCGAGCCATTTTGTGTAACTCATGTCGACCGTGCTGTTTGCGCTTGAAGCCGCAAAATTAAGCGGGCTTGAAATCTGTATTGGGCTCGGAAGTGGCGGCACTCGCTTGTTTCTCATAACTCTCCGACTGGTATTTTGCATCGCTTCTTTCTCTGGTATAGTTACCATAATTTACTTGTCACTCGCAACAACTCAGTTACGGAATTCAGTCCTCACACTGCCACGAAGACGGCAAATTGAAGCGCAAGAAAAGTTGCGGGCCAATATTTTATCCAAGCTCCTGCTGCTCAAGTTGATATATGTAAAGACATGTGTGACAGGACACTCGTGTCACGTGCGAAGGGCTGGTTACTCTAATAATAGACCGCCTTCGAGCCAATCAGAAATTAGCCATCAGGACAGCTGCCAAAAATCTTATCAGCAAAGGTGCCAAGCTGACTAGAGGTGCAATGAATTTTCGAGTTATTTTCCAGGGGCATTTTAAGTGAATATCGTATTACCAAGTTTAAGGTTGCCTGGAGGAAAACTGTGGCTTCTCGCTGAGAAAGTGACAAGGACAGATTTCCGCTACAGAGCAAGTGTCTGATAACTATAACAGTTCGTCAAAATCACCCCAGAACACGCGGTGCGTGAATACGGTTTTGATACCAGTATGATAGCTCGATCTCCATCGTACGAGACCTCGAAACTTTTCATTACAAACTGCAAATAAAACTTTCTTGATTGACAAACGGATGGGAGGGGCGATAAAGCTCTTGTCACTCCTCTCAAAATACCTAACCACAAAAGATGTAATGCTTGCAGATACGGGGAAGTCCTTCCTTCTGCGCAAATTTGTCTATTGCGCATTTTCTGGATTTGTAAAACTTCATCCTTAGAACCATGGCTGAAACAGAAAGACAAGGATGTGTTGAAAACCGTGTGCTCGGACGTGACGGCTTTGTTTGCTTTTTATTTGTTCTTGTCAACTTGGCGTCACGATTTGATTCACAGAAAATCTCTGTCATAAACGTTCTAAAATTTCGAATAAAGATAATTATCTTGGATTACCAATTTGCAAGTAGAAAACCTACTTTCTCATAAAGTATCACATTAAGTATTTTTATAGTGATTTTAAAAAGGAATCATCGCACTGGCTTGAGAAATGCAATAAAAAGACTTGTCATCCCCCAAAACAGCACCAACTGGCTGTTCATTATTCCGCTTGTTTATGCCACATGGTATTAAGTTGTGTAACACTTCGGTATAAAAAAAACAAGCGACTTGAAATGAATAGTCAAAGCTAGCAAACAGTAAATTTAATTTAGGACCATCTTTGCATAAAAGATCATGAAAATTGATTGTTGAATATTACCAGTTGATGTTTGATTTGATTACAGAAATGTTCTACGGCAAATTGGCGTTTTGAACGTCTGAAATGAACTGTAAGTTGGTCTGCCAGTGAACAGACGAAATCAGTGTGTATTTAGCCTGAACTTTATCAGGTCTTATCACTGAGGCGGAGAGCACCTGATTTTTAGTGTCTACAGTGAGATTGTTATCCCCATTTTATCGTCCGAGTGGAACCACTGCAGCAAGCGGCAGGTCATCTGACAGTGAACTGTCCAGCAAAAATGATATAGTCATATACCAATACCATCCTGATACCATGACCGTGAAGCGATATGGCTGATAGACCTGATATGGTATTACAGATTTTTTATAATGTCTCGCGACTGAAATCGAGATTACTCAATTGCTGGATGCTTTCGAAAGACAAAAACAGCTTGATGGCTGTGCAGACGTAATATTTTATGGCAAATGCACATGCTAAAAGTTACGTCTGAAGAAGTTTTTTTCTTCTCATGAAACGTAACAGCGCGTTTGCATTTGTGAGCTGTGTTTATACTGATTTGACAGATAATGGAATTAAAGCAAAATTTTGCAGCATGTGAAATTGACTTCTTAACTCAACTGTTAGAGAACTGTAGAATTATGTGTGGATCACGTAGCTTAACTGAACAAACAAAAGAAAAATATATAAACACGAGAGCCCGTAATAAAAATGGCACAGTTTGATAAAAGTGCTGAACTGGCTCAAAAAAGCGAAACAAAGTCCCTTGATTAGTTGACAGTTGTTTCCTACTCCTTTTCTAAAATTAAAAATGGTTATTGAATCCTAATCCGAACAAAACTAGATTATTGCCTACATAATGAAAATCCATCTTCTTGGCAACAAAGTCTGCTATAAAATCTAAAAGTCTGAAACAAACACCGATAAAAACTTAAAAAACGCCTTAGTTTATTTGATGCTAAGCGGCCAACACGAGGTTAGGGAGTTTTGGAACAAAAAGTAAAACAAATTTCCTTTACAAACTGACTGCATGCACAGCCATAAACAAAACTTATTTAGCCATCGGAGTCAAATGCAATTAGTGTTGAAATACAAGACTAAATCTTGGTCATAAGACGTTTAACGGAGTCTTCAAGGAACCGTACCCTCAGCACTAAGTAAAAGGAATCAGAAGGGATTGCGAAACTTGACCGCTGTTTCTCACCACTCAAATGTTTCAAGCTTTTTCGTTACCCAGCTATGTATTCAGGTACGTCACTTTATCATTTACTCCAAAAATTTTGTAAGAAAACAAAGTATCTAGTGACTAGTGTTTTCTCGACACCACCAATTAAATGGCTCAGTTCGGATTCGTTACGCATAATAGAGCTGCATTTGATACGACTGTTAGTGTTATGCAGTTCTAAAATTGGAACATTGTATCTTGGCAGTAGTCAAAATTCTGAAAAATACAGCGATTTATTTACCAAAATCTCTTGTAATCACAAAAGTCCCAGACTACATGCCGCCACCACTCGAAGGAAATGTCGAGCTCTTGAGAAGATGTTTCAAAAATATTTACACAGACTGAATTTACATTTTATCTGTCAGTTTTGTCGTATTTCAAAGACAGCATTCAGCGGGACATGAATATTTCCATATTTGTTGCAGATGACGATGTTTTTAAGATTTCCTGACCATGAGTTTAGTAATTATATCTGACTCAGCTTTTGACTGATTGGAAATTGCATAATTTTTTAGCTCAAATAATGCATTTTTGTTGCATTCCCGAAGAACCTGAGTTTCATAAAGCTTCGCTGAAGCTTTAGCAGGACGTATTTCATTGCAAAATCTATCATAATCCTTAGACCTTAAATTATGTTTTGTTTTTCCGAGTAGGAACAAGATTATAGAAAATAAATGACAGGGCCCTTGGAACATACAATGCTTTGTAATAGCTTGCGTGCAGCTAATTGCATGTGCCTCATTCGGAAAGCAATATCTCACTCTTACGGTCATTATCTTTTGTATTAACTTTTTAAATTGCAATTGATGCCTATTTGCTTTGTCTCTTGGCGATTGCAAAAACAATTAACGCGAAGGCGGTTTGAGTTATCTACCGAAACCAAAGGAAGCGAGACCGGTCGAAAAGACAGGGACTCTGGTCATGTAACATTTCTACCAGCCCCAAAGCACTCAAATTCCCAGGAGGGCGGGGACTCCTAAATGAAACACACATATGCACATAGGTACTGTCACTGGTAAATCGTGAATTTCAATTAAACCCGTAAAAAAGGTTCTAATCTGGGAATGACTCTGAAAGTCTTCACCCCTATAAGGTAATATCAAAAACAGATTACACAATCATGTAATTATAAGTTAAAAGAACCGGGAAAATAACAGACATGTGTACCATGTTGTTTTCAAGGTCTCTCGCCAAGGCAGGGCCATCATGCAGTGGTGGTTGTGCAACCAGTCTCTGTATGGTCTGTATCACGTGCTGAATGGTGCAACTTTGGCATCTTTCTCCAGCTCCTTTCTTTCGAGCTCACCTCAAAACCAGTAAACATGTTCGTGCGTTTGCAGTTGTTGAAGACGGTGTGGTTATTTTTAAAAACAAAATTTCGAAACTTTAAGATCAGGTTTGCCTTATAGATCGTGATTTAGCAAAGCAATTATTGCTGAAGTAGCTAGTGAAAATATAAAAGATATGATAAAATGTTAAAAGCAGATCTATGTAAAACTACCTAAAACGGTAGTAAAAGCTAAGAAAAAGATTTCCCAAAGTATTCCCAAATTATTTGGATTCCGTCTGTATATGTCTTTTCACAGACAATGATTTAAAATTCAAAGTTGTTTGATTCACTGCACCTGGTCGTTCCCGAGGCTTAAGAAATCGCTAAAACGTGCCGTTTAGTCACGAACTCTGATCGCCAAAGTAGCGCGTGCAAAACATGTTTATTCTGATTTTCACCCGAATCATGAAATACTGATATAAAACAGATGAGGCCGGACTGAAAAACAACATCTGAAATAAAAGTTTTCATGTAGAGTTGTGAAATAATGATAAAAGATTTACGTGTCATATTTGGACTGATTTTCAAGAGCCATGGTAGGGGGCGGGCCCAACAAGGTACGGAAGCCCCAGCCCGACACACAACTTTTCCGTTTTAACTTTTCAACTTTTAATTTTGATTTTTTGATTTTGTGTTTTTTGATTTTTGATTTT
>JANRMR010178269.1:0-12017 GCA_025434825.1 Bergia sp. 'catenularis' | reverse complement strand
TTGCACCTCTTCAGTGCTGCAGTCGTTTTCGCCATTTTCATTTTTGAGGAACGTGTCTGCCTGCAGCTGGAGAACACTGTTTGGAATGATGTGTTCTGGTCCTCCACTTGATGTTTGTTAGCTGATTTTGTTAGTGTTGGCAAACATTTTCTCTTCTTCTGCAGTGTTAATTGCACTTATAGAAACAATTCTGCTCGAGAAGAGTGCATGGATTATCAGAGTGCCAATAAATACCATAGAATTTTCGTAATGTTTAAGTTTTTGTACTAGAACAAAAATTAAGAACTGTAATTGCATGTACGATGGCAACATTGCAGAAAAGGAGAATGAATTTGGGAGTTGTCTTGTCTGCTGGTGCATAGCACAACTGAGAGAGTTTAGCAAGAGTATTAACAAGATGACAGACAGTAGTTCTAGCTTCTGAGACATTCCTAGTGCCAAGAGAACTGCCCAAAGTCTGTAATCACAGCGTCTAAGCCTTTCTCTGCCCTCAATTACGAATTCTTTGGTGCTGTTGAAGATTTTAAGTTCATTTTCATTAAGGTGGTGGGGAAGTTCAGTAAAAATGTTTTTGTTATGTTCTTGGAACTCATGAAGTGGTTCAACAGGCATAACTTGATACTGGTGAAGCTGGAATTCAGCAAGGATTTGGGTGTGGTTGTTTAACATCAGTGATTGTACCCTTTGTACTCCATGGAGATGGTTAGTAGCTGGTTTTGTAGTTGGGGCTTATCTTTCTTGTCGGTTTCTATCCCACGAACTTGACATTGACGTTCCAGCTCGGACTTTGTCATTGCCTTGAAGGGGTTAATACCACTGTTTCGGTTTCTTTTCCCAGCTGGACCATTATTAACCAACAAGTGTACAAAATTATCAAAAATCAAGATAGGAAAATAATCATTCTTTTTAGTGCCATTATTTAGATGTAAATAGTTCAATACCTCCCTTGAAATGAGCAGCCGCACTTGACTTGGTGCTGGAGGGTTGAAGGTTTTTTTTCATTATTATTATTATTAATGTAGTATAACAAATGGCCCCTGACACACATCATTCCCTTCCACAAGACCCTTTGACCATACTATATGTGATTCTGTGCTCTGCTCCTGATACTTAGACATAAATATTGCAAATATCAGCTGAACAAATTGGTTATTACAGATTAACTTTTGGTGATAATAAATTTAAAATTAATATCTCAATCCTGTCTTGCAGTGAGAGGTATGGTGCTCAATAGCACTTAATGAGGTCATTCCATTCTGATACTTTCTCAGGGCAAAGTGATAGTAGCCACGATCTTGTTGGCCACCTTCAGCAGATTGCTCTGGATGGTCAGCATGGGAGAACATCATTTTGTCATCCACATTAATTCCCTGGCTGGATGTAACAGGATTGGTAAGTGCTCGGATATCTTCCATTCTTGTGGGGACATAACATAACTGGTCAACTAGCTTATCACTGCATCGGCCCAAGATGTACAGTTGTGGGGTCTGCACAGTTGCTTCAACATCAATTTCAACACCCTTTTGCAGGAGTTCTTCGTTGGTGTAATATAAGGCAGGGTCATATAGGCAGTTGACAGTCAACGGGAGATGGCCGTGAACATTAATACAGGAATGATCAGATCAGCAATTAGATGTCTTGCCTCTTCCACCTCTTTTAGTTTATCTTTTAGTTCGTCGGCGGTATAGGTATCATTGTTATTGTATTCTCCCAAGAATATCAGTCGCTAAGTGACCTGTTCACTGGTCATTTGTGTGTATTTATTGTCACTATGGTCTCTTACAAGCCCTTTCTTTTCATAATCCCTCAAGGTCTGCTGATATCATACACAGGAATTGTCTTCAAGAGAATGAAATATTACTTTCTCTGTTTTGCCATCTTTCGTTAATGTGAGTTTATTGAGCTTCCCGGGGACAATCATGTTCCCCATGTGCTTTTCACTCGCAATTTCCTCTTGAATACTTCCCTTGATGGCTGCATTAGTCCTAGGAGTTGGGACTGAGGCCTCTCCAAGCATTCTTGATTTCTTCCGTCTTACTACTGGGGTTTTCTTCTTTCTGTATTGCACAAAAATACTAACATCAACACTTTCTTCATTGATAATGTAGGTTTTGATTCATCCAGTTGATGTAAACGAAATACAGAAAAAAATATCACGTATTGGATCTAATTTTTTGTCAACGAACAAAGTTTCGGCCGTATCCTACGGCCTTCTTCAGGTTAGTGATTGTCACATGACCCAACTAGGTCACGTGACAGGCGGCGCGGGAGTGCTTTGAGGGACTGATCCCAGGCGGTGGAGAGGTTGAAACGGAGCCCCCCTTTCCGATTGACCACCATGTGTCCTAGTTTCGTATTTGGACAGTATTTTCTTCCCAGTGCTGAGAAATTGATCTGCAAAATATTAGGAATTTAAAATATGGTCAGATTGTAATGTCAAAAATATATTTATCAATTCATCAGCATTTATTGTTATTATTATTGCTAAATTATTATTATTATCATTATTATATTGTTGATTTTTCTAGTAGGCATTTATCTACATATCTCAAATACCATATACACTCCTCCTTAATAAGCACTCAATTGAACCGACTCCAGCCTTCCCCCTGCTTGCGCCCCCACTCCATCTGCAGTGATTGCAGTTTGAAATTAGCACTGATTGTACATCTCGACCTGCCCACACCTCTTTCCATCCTGCATCTGTAAAATGTAACTTGAAATAAGCACTGTTTTTAAAACAACTGTACCCCCATCCAACCCTTGAAGGGGAATTTCATATAGTTTCATATAGATGCACCCTTGACCTGCCAACAATCTTTATTTCCTTGACAGAAAATTCCCCCGTATTGATAGGCTTTGTGAATTTTCGCCTGTTTCCTTTGGGAAGCTGCGAAAATCGGTTACTTCAACTATATTGATTCAGCTAGTGTTTTTCTTATGTCTGCCTCATTCATCATAGAATTTAGAGTCGCAAAACCCCTGAGTAAAATAGTGTCATGTTGATTCGTTGAAGGTATCATCCTCATCGCTGTTCATATGTTCCTTTTTCAGCTGTTTTGTAAATGCTTCCATCTCTCGAGGTCGGTTTCTCTAAGAACCTGCTTTCTTAGTTGGTATTTCTAAAAAAATAAAGACAAAAGTGAAAATCGGACTAACCTAAGAATAAGTTGAAATCTTTTCCACTGAAAAAGATACAGAAATAAAAGACAATGCACCAAAATGAAAATAGAAATTCGGGAGCATAATTATCTGAGCAAGTTTTTAATCAGCCTCATAAATTAAAACAGATGACAACAGGTCAATGATCAAGGAAAAGAAAAAAACTTACTTTTCTTTTCGATTAATCTTATTTCTTCTTTGGTTGCTACTGTGATTTTTTTGGCAATTTTCCTCAAATGTTCATGGTACTTGGCACACTCTACAATATCAAAGATTTGAACTTTTGATATAAGCTTCTCATGTTGACAAAATAATGAAAATGTTAACAACAAATTATACTATTGAAATGAGTCAATATAATGTAGCATTGTTTGTTACATTTAATTTATACGTTGTGAAACTTCTGAAATACAAAGCCAGTACCACAGTCACTCAAACAGGTATAGAAAAGAATCTTTTCCATAGTTTTGCTCTTTAACAGTTATTAAACCACCAACTTGGATAGTTCCCCCCCCCACCTATTTGTACGTCAATATCTAGGTCGTAACCTAGTTAAAGATGCCCACCAAGACTGGCAAAAAAAAGACCCAGAAAATCATATTCACTTATTACTAGCTACGTTGGTTTTAGATTTAAAAACACAATATGTCCGAGTTCATATTAAAAGGTTAGAATTTCAACTCAGGACGCCTTTTAACACACAAAACTTACGTTCAACGATTCCCCGATTAAAGTTGTTCTTCTCCAGTTGGGTAACAAGGAAAGTTGTCACACTCGTGTTGTGCTTACTGTAGACTCTAGTGGAGACAAATCAATCAATAGTAACAATACCGTTTAATAAAAATGCTAAGATGAATTTCAGATTAAAGATAATTTTATCAACCAAATAGAAACCTTTGATCTGCTAACAAGAACTTACTAATAACTCTAAAATCAGTAATACTTTCCAGTAAGAGTATTCAATAATCTACTAAAGGGCATTAGAGCCATGAAACACGAAGAGTCTTTTTTAGCTAAAGTAAAGTTATTATTTTATAAATGCCACAGAAAGATAGGGTATGCAACAGTATATTTTGGAGACTACGAGTATCATGTGTGCGTACACTTACATTAGCTAACTCAGTCCGAGAGGACGAGACTTTGACAACTCGCAGTTGTCCTCGGATCTAAAAGTAAAGGCCTATTATCTGAACCTTTAAGTGTTATATTCACTTCTTTTCAATTGCAGTGACATATTGTAAAAGTCTCTCTTGAAAGCGAGAAGATTCCAAGATTTGGATTACTTGGACTGATGAATGTGAATGAACTTGAAATTGACTTGACTGTTGACACTTGCAAATAATTTTTTTGTAAACCTCACATGAAATGCTGTCAAGAGATTCAGTACTAGCATGTTCACGTTTCAGAGCCCAAAAATCTATCGTTGTGCCAAACAAACATTGAAGTATTTTTAAAATGTTTACTTTGAGAGGGATGCTCTAAGCAGGGGATTGGGCACAAGTCACTGGGTTACATATGGTAGAAAAATCAGCAAAATGGACGATAACAATGGAAGTGTGGCCAAACCAGTATCACAGTTTATTGGCAATACTAATTTATTTTCCCAAGTAAGTAATTGATATTCAATGTTTGGAAATATTGGTGGGTCTTAGTTTTGAAGTTTTGGGGGCCTTAGGGTCTTTTAAGCCTTAAAAGGCTTTCACCTTACAGAGCTACAGCATAAGTATAATTAAGAATATAACTGTCTCAAGATTAGGTTTAAAAGAAAAAGTCTACCGCCTTATCAATCTTGTTTCTCGATTTTCAGGTACATTTAAGGCAACCATTTGCTCAAGTTCCAGCGTGTGGCAATGTCTGTTGCATACATGTTGGGCGATGAAAGTGTTAATTAGTGTCACTGATATAATACCCGAACAAAACAGAGTTTTCTGACTTGCTTTCAATCGTGGCTGCGCACTAGCCACTTCTAAACCTTAGAGACTGTAGCCTGTACCTTGATGACCTTCAGATGACGTATACGTTATACCTTAGTTTCACTGAACGCTGTTTGACACGGAATGTGAAAGAAGCAAGTTGTTCAAACTGGCTGCTATCTGACCCGAGATCTGACCTCTTGTAATGCTCCCTTTCTTTCCTTTATTAAAAATTCCTGGCAGAGACAAAGATCGTACTCTTTGATCCATTGCATGTTCGGCCTATAATAACATAAATAATAAAAAGTAAATATTGAAGTGTAGTCCAGTGAAACTTATATCACTGAAAACTTGTAAACACACATTTTGTATATAAGCAGACAAACGAACATGTGTTACATGTTAGCTTACGAAGTGCTGTTCCAACGCTTTTTTGCCATGACCAATGCACTCTTTCTTCTCTACTTCAATTCCAGCTTTTTGTACTGATCGCTTGAGCTTCGTTGTGGATGGACGCCATCAGTGCCGACTCTACGAGGTCGGCAAGGCTTGACCTTCCAAGTGAGATGCTGTTTGCTGAACCAGACGGTGAGTAGTGCCTCGATGTTGCGTCAGCAGCATGATTACTCTTGCCAGGTAGGTGCTGAATCTCGAAGCGCCACAGAAGGGTGCGTTGTTTGAGTCGGAACAGTCGAGAGTTTGGTATCGTCCAGCGTGCGATCGCCGAAGATCTTGACGAGCGGTTTGTGGTCGTCTTATTGCGAGGAGATTGTCACATCCCTGTGTGAAGTATCGCATTTGCTCAAGACCCCAGGCCACGGCCAGGGCTTCCCCTTCAGTGGCTGTGTACCGTGACTCCACTGAGGTCAGGAAGCACGAACCAGCTAAGGTGATCCTCCATCCCCCAGGGCAGCAATCTGGTGTGCCAGAAGGGCAGCTACAGTGTTGCTGGAGTAGGAAGAAACCGATTCCACGTCTTGACCAGTCAGGACGGAGACAGGTGCGCCCCGGTATGTCGAATATCTCTACGCCCTGACGGATTGCTTCAATGATGACTTCTTTAGATGTCTGGAACGTCTCCTCCAATTCAGGTGACCATGAGAATTTGCAGCATGGGCTGAGGAATGGCTTGAATGGCGCCATTATGTCGCGTAGCTGGGCGGAGTTGGCTTCCTGGTTGACAAGGCTGAACCAGCTTCTGATATCAGTTGTGGAAGTTGGGGAGGGAAGTCCCTGATGGCGTTCAAATACTTTGGGAGTGGTTCGATGAAGTCTGACACTCTGAAGCCGGCGAAGTTTACTTTCCGTTGTGCAAACTGGTATTTGTCGGGATTCAACACAATGCCTGCCTGGCCGACGTGTGTAAGAAAGTCGATGGTCCTCCCCCAGTGTTGCTCAAGGTCGGTGTCGTAATGGATGGTGTCATCTACACAACCTTCCTTGCACTCAAACACTGAGAGAATGGCGTCGAAGCGGCAGTTGTAACCATCACCTGATGAGAGGGAAGCCTTGAGGTGCCCTCGTGTAGCACCAGCGGCCAAATGGCGTGATGAAGGTGGTCAAATGGCGATCAGATTCACACAGTGGGACACTGTGGTAGCCGTTCCAGGCATCGGCGACTGTCTTCCATGTGTTCATCGGGATGCGACGCGCGAGTTGGAAGGATGACTCCATGGCAAATGTTTCCCGTTGACAGAACTTGTTCAGTGGTGAGTATCACCATCTGATGACACCACGTCACTGGTTCGCCATATGGCACACGCTCAATAACACCGAGGGCCTCGTCGCGGAGCAGGTCTTCATACACTCGCTGCTGCCAGTGTAGCGGCACATTGGCAGGGGTGTGGCAGGCCTTTGGTGCGGCAGCCGGGTCAACATGGATCTCAATTGGGTGCCCCTCCATACATGGTAATGCCTGATGGGGGCAAGTGTTAAATGTGGATGAGGCATATCTGTTGAGTAACCATTCTTTCATCCGATCATTGTTCTCTGGTGTACAGGGAATGGCAGTTCAGATGGGCGTGGCGGTGCTGCTTCACGCTGAGGACATGAGCATGTTGCGTTGTGAGAGGTCGATGCTGCAGTGCAACCGTTGTTCAATGACCATTTGGCATTGATAGACGGTGGCGCACATGCTGCGTTAGGGACATCAGGATTGGTAGTGTGGTGCACCGCACTGTTGATGGACAGGAGGTCATCTGACAAAAGGCCAAGGTTAAGCAACGACGCGCATGACAAGTACATAGCATGGACGGCGCTGCTAACATAGACCATGGAGTGGCATGAAGCCACCTTGCCGTGGCAAGACTTTGTTGTCAGCTTGACGAAGAGTGCTTCTTCGATGGAAATGGGGGAGCGGTTGGCAGCTGACAGGCTAAGGGTGATGGGCTGTGAGTCGTTGCATGAAAATCCACAGGCTAGGAAATCTGCCAGTGACCATAAGTTGGATTGTGCACCAGTGTCTGCTATGGCGAATCCCTCTGCGTGGATGTCTGAGGCGTGGGTGGAACTGCGATTTCTAATGTGACCTGTGGTGATTGAGACTCTTGAGTGGTCTTGTAGGTGGGCCTGTCTCCACTCACCCTGATATGATGATCGAGTTTCTTGGTTGTGTATTTGTCGACGGTGCTGCGCGTGGTTGGGTATGACTGCGGAAGCGGTGGCGGTGGCCTCGGCAGGGTGCGGGGGACGATCTCCGCCAATTGCTCCAATCTGGGATATCAGGTCTGGATCAACGGCCTGGACACTGGATGTGGAGGCTTGGGACAAGTTCTGCTGTCGTTTCTTCTGGCAGCGGGCTCTGAAGCAGTCGATGCAACCTCGGTGGGGTTTGGTGTTCCAGCCCCTAGCCCCTCTGTAAAGATCTTGAATGTGATCTTGCAGTCTGGGCACGTTGACTCTTTGGCCTGGTTGCCTTGACATGGGGTTGCAGTATGGGTTGTCAGTGTACCCTTTTGGAGCTGGAATGAGGACATGGCAGACAGGGTTGAAGATGGAAGAGCATTGCGAGCCATTTCCTTGTTCTCCACGAGGGCGATTATATCGTTGATGGATTTCTTGAGAAGGTCTGTTGTCCCCAGTACTTCACGGTGGATGTCTGGGTCGGATAAACCATTCAGGAGAACATCACGGATAATGTGGTCTGTGTAATCTATGCTTTTACCACATTCGCACGTTGCAGCGTAGGCACATGTCAGTCTTTCCACACACCCTGGCGGTGAATGAAGGAAATGCTTCGTCGCGTTCTTGGCGTAACTGGAGTTGCTCGGTGTGTAATACACATATGGCAACTGGGATCACTGCAAGGGAATGTATAGCAGCAAGCAGATGTGCCAGGGGGTCGGAAGCGGCTTTGGGGTTCACTTTCAGGAGGCTGTCACCCAGTTTGGTCCCAGCGCACTAAAATCATTGGGATGGGGCCGAGGCTTCATCGATGCCTGATCTTGTGCGAAACACCTCCCAGCGGCGGACAAACACATTCCACTTCTCAACTGATATGCCAATGTCAACCTTGGGCCGTTCAAGTTTTGGGCCACGAAGTACAGGTGCAGACTCAGCAGTAGCGAGTGCTGTGTTTTGATGGGCTAAACCATGGTTTGCCAGGAGAGCAATGGCAAGAGTCTCTGAGACATCGGCGGTCTTGAAGTCACAGTTCGGGACAGAGCATTCAAAAACCACCATGACTCGTTCATGAAGAAATATGCTCCTCGATGTTAACTTTATTTGTCACAACGATGAACGAGTCCTGTGACAATACAATGGGTTCAAAACACGGCTAAATACAAGTTCCAAACGACTAAATAAGTCAATGCGTGTGTAATACTCTGTTAACACGGTACTAAAGTAAAGTAAATAGACTTACATGAAATTAGCAAGTTGTTTACATCCAAACCAATGATTTCAGAGCGTGTTCTAGACCAAACGTGACCGGAGACAACATGACCGATACTCTCATAATTGGCCAGCGGTCTTATGCAAGGAGTTCTAGTGGATACTTTATATAGTCAAACACGAAGTGTAACATGATATATGATCTTGTTCGACCCTAGTGGTCAGCTGCAAACTCACTTTTACTTTATTGAAACTCTTACTGCCACCGTTTTCATAGAATTTAGTGTATCTGAAGTTGTGTGTGTAATTCCACAAATCGTCGAAATATGCGATCAACTTCTTCTGGTTCCATAGCAGGAGCTGATACTTTAAAATTGGCCTAGCATTTAGTGTGATCAACTCTCCATCTTTGATATTCTTTACCATCCTTATACAGATGTTCATGTTGTTCGCACTGTTTTCATCCTTGTCTAAGGGTTTCAATATCAAGGGCTTTTCCTGTATCCATAGGGATGACCGTGTCACATTCGTTGTGTAATGAATAACCAAGTGCTATCACAGGAAATACGACAATTAATGGGTCAGCGCCAACAAAGCCATTCTGCTCCTTCAGAGATCGTACTTCTTCTGCTTGTTGTATGCTTTCTTTCACAATAGATTTTATATGATGACCAATAACACGGGAGATTTTAGCAAAATTTTTCGGAGCAGGAGGTGAATGCACGTTCCTAAGCGCACAGAATTTACAAGCACCAGCATGGCCCTTGTTAAGTGTTCTCATGCCATAAACAAAGTATCGATTGACCTCAAAACTCTTGCCTTCTTGTTTTGAAGTATAAAACGAATGCCTTTATCGCAGTTCTCACATAACAAGCGCAAACTCGAGGCATAACCCTTCCGCTTCAGCTCCTCTTCCATGAACAAAAGACTAAACTCACCGCATTCACCTCTTTTCAACTGTGTTGATTTGCTCAACGAATGGTTCTAGCTGGGAAGTCATACCAATATGTTACTGTAAAGGTATCTGAATTGGCCTATTTTTTTCTTCCTTCCTTCAATTTTCGCGTGAAAAGTAGTGCTGTTTTTACAGCGGAACTCACCATGCAATGGAACAAATCGGATTGCTTGGTTAACTTCACTAAAATTGTTCCATAAAAGAATGATATACCCAAAGAAAGCAAAGATATTGTTACGCTATTCAAGAAGTAGCAGCAAAAGATTTGTCAAAGTAATTAACGGTTATTTATGCGAAAAAGATACAAGAAATTTACTGAACGATAATAACATACGCACCCTAGTGGAGTAGTGAAACTCTACGTCTTGGCAAAAAAGCTGCCGACAAATTATGAAATTGAACCAAGAGTGGTGACAGTCAAACTTTTTATTCCGTGAGGGCAAAAGCATGCAAGACAGACTGAACTGTGATCGAATATATGGACAAAACACTGTTATGCAAGGATAGTTTTTTTAAAAGCTTAATGAAGGCAGAATGTGTGTTTGTAATGCACTGGAGGAAAGTTCCGATGAATCGACGTTTAATGCCCGTGATTGTGATGAAAAACTGCTGTCTTTTGATTTTTAATTGAATATTAACTTACCTGACTGCCCTGGTGCAGATGCATCATGATTTTGTTGCCTTGGAGTACAACTGACGGTGCAGTTTCTGTGATGCCTCAAAACCCTGACCTGAATACTTGTATAGAGACCGAAATTGGCGCAGCAGCATGGCACTATGGTGTATCACAAAATGCCCATAATCACCTGTCCCAAGGTGCACACCAAATAACTTTCTCAGAAGGAAACCCCACTCTTTACACTGAAAACCAAATGATATACTGTAAAGTACCCTTGTTGTAACGACATCCATGTGCATGTAGCAGTATGCAGTTTTGTGTTAAGAGGATGTCAGATCGCTTGTGGCAATTATTTTAGGTTTTCCTTTTAAAGAAACTCTTGGGTTTATACTCTCCGTCTTGGTGCCCAGTGGTAGGTACAGTAGTATTTACCTTGCCACTTCGTCACTCTGAAAATATCCACCGCTAAATAGCTTGACTTTTGGAACTTATTGTTTATTAAATATATATATATATAAACTTATGTAAAATTTAAAATATGATGAAGACCTGATGATCGTCGTTGAACTGATGAGCGTGAAACTCAAGTCACAAGCAAAGTTTTTAAAGCTTCTAATTTCCAGTAGTTTTAAAGTTTTACTCTTCATCATATATATATATATAGATAAATGATTAGGTGAGAAAGGTTGGAATTAAGATTTGCTCATCGCACTACAGGTCTGTTTCAAGAGGGCTGGCATGTCCTCCAGTAAATATTAATTCCAACCTTTCCCGTCTAATCATTTATCGTACGGCACCCTCGTGTAGAGCACTGTACGACTGCTGAAATATCCCATTCATTAATAACAAGCGTACTTGTGAAGTGGCGACGCATTTTAATGCATTGCCACATACTTTTGAGGATGTTAAATTTATATGCATTGAGGGCATTACCAGTGGTGACAACAATTTAGAAAATGCACTCATTAAGAGAGAAGCATACTGGACCGCCCAACTTTTCACTCTTTTTCCGCACGGACTAAACAAGCGCCGCGAATACAAGTCCAAGAACAGAATTCATTTTAATTAGTCTTTTTAGCCATAGATATTTTTAGCTATTGTTATTTTTAACACTTTATTCTTTTAGTATTCACACAGATTTCGTATATATAGATAGCATTAATTCTTCCATGTATTTTTCAACTTTTTTAGCTGAAGAAGGCCGAAGGCCGAAACGTTCTACATTAAAATATTTTTTTCTTACAGTCACTGGTTGTCCTGCTTCGTCCCAATTTTTTATCCAAGTCTATCTATCTATCTATCTATCTATCTATCTATCTATCTATCTATCTATCTATCTATATATATATATATTTATATATGTAGAGGTGTCCTTCCGCTAACGCACTATGCAGCCAGTAGGTCATCAATAACCAAGAACTTCGGATCAAATATGTGGATACTTGCCGCAGTTAAATCAGTTTTATAGAAGAAGGTGAACTTTGGCAACGAGGTTTGGTTCATGAATTAAGTCTTTATTAAACACAAATTTTCGTCG
>JANRMR010178258.1:0-12018 GCA_025434825.1 Bergia sp. 'catenularis' | reverse complement strand
TCTGCGTGGCATTGCGCAAAGTGGAAACTGGGAAGAAAATGGGGAGGGATGAAGAGAACTTCTTTCGCGATGGCTCCGCCCCCCCAGCCCTCCCCCCTTCTTCCTCTTTCCTTCTCCCATTACGTTGATTGCGGAGCGATAATTCATTTCACCATTTTACTTTTCATTTTACTAGTCAGCAAAAAGATCTTTTTATTTTACAACTTTAAATATGTTTTATTAGAATAAAAAGAAGAACAAATAATTAAATGAAAAGTAACATAAATAGTGGCGTGATCTTGGGTGCATGGTGTTCTCATGATACCGACATCTGGTATTGATTTTTTCTCGGTATCAGTTACAGATTTCGTTCATGTTTATATGAAATACAGTCATTCATCAAGTGTACAATCAATCGAAGTACGATAAATGAGCTGCTTGAATTCTATTAAAAATCACTTATAGAAATGAAGATCCAACTTCTTTCAACTTTAGTTGCATTAAATATCTTATACGTTGATCTTATTTCCATTAAAAAGCCTACTCCGGGGCAAAAATTTACCTTAACTAAAAAGCTACTACTCAGTCGAAATCTCTTTGTCAATCGTCATTTTTCCATAACTCGTCTTAACTTGCCTAAATTTGCAAAACATCCCTTATTTTTTCGTTTATCTGTCGGCACTTGACTGTCCAAGTTTTAATTTAATGAAACATTGCCCACACGATGGCGTGACTGTACGCTCGTACTGAGACGAAACTGAATTTTTCTAGATCTTTCTGTGGCTCCCAATGAATGTTTGAAATGTTTGAACTATGTAAGCATCACCTTATCATGAATGGCTCCACTGCAAATAAGGCCTTGGCGCACAGCTACTATATACAACTGAATTTTAAACTACACTTCTGAAAAAGTTTAGTTGTTACAGCTCCAAATGGACACTTCCATCTTCTTTTTTTTCTTCCTTCTTGAGATCATTTTCCTTCGTCTTCATGGGTGTTTTCTTTCTGGGCAATTCCACTGCGAGGCAGTCTGTAAGAATAAATATTATGCATTCTTATTGTGCTGATCTTTGTGAATGAAGTACAACTTTTATGTCGGTGATTTAGAATACTCGATAGTTCATCAACATCGACACAATCTTAAGCAGTTCGCCTGTCACTACAAACCCCCTTTTCCCATAGAAACTGCACATGTTTGTTGCATACGCCCTCTTGATATTTTCTGTCGGAATAATTTAATGTGAATCACCCATTAAGTTTACTGTAAACACTGCATGTGCTATATTTTGGACCTGAAGCAGTTCAACGTGAATACTACTGTATATAGCAAAGTAACGTTTCCTGTAAAAAAATTTTTGTAATAGAATTATTGAGTTTCCTGCTTAACCCCCCCAAACCCACCCCCATACTTTGTTGTCAATGAGCACATGAACGGATCTAGGATTTTAGAAAGATGAGAGGCTTATATGACCCCATAACAACCATGTTCTTTATTTTTATTTTATTCTCGTTTAATTTTCCTGTCGGAGTAGCTAGCCAACCCCCTCCCATTCCCACTATCCCTCCTTAATCCACCCATGGAACATGTCAACGTCTTCAGCGACATTTGTTAGTTTAGGTTCAGGAAAGCACCGTTGATCGCCGACGTGGAGACCAAAACAAATCTACTGCGCTTTGCAGACCTGTACATTTCATAAATCAAAATACTGATTTACCATACATACAGTGCACATGTAAAGACGCACTCAGCCTCACCCTGGTTTTGATCCTTGAGGATGCGACTGGAGCACAGCCAAGAAGTGAGATCTTGAGACTGAGCTGTCATGAACCACTCCACCAAGTTAAACTGATGCTCTATTAGCAATGCGTGACACTGCAACGAAATAAAACAATTTTTAAAAAGGTAACCAGACGACTACTATTACTGAGCTGTAGGAATGGGGGAGGGGGGGGGGGGTATGTTCGCCTATCATCTCCCCCCTTCCCCCAACTTTTGACGCATATAAATTAAACTATTCAGGGTGTTGTATCGAGCGATGTCATGGTTCTACTAAAGTTGAAGTTGAAAGAACACCTACCATCCTCCCAAAAAAAAAAAAACAACCTCACCACCGTCTTACCTGTTTGACCAATCGCCCAATCTCCCCTGTGGGGTCGTCCATGACAGATTCTGGAGTCAACCACATCCATTTCTTGACCTTGGAATCTTTTGTCGCCTCCTCAAAAGCGTTGCGAAAAAGACTTTTAACTAAGAACAAACAAATTATCAGAATGAAACTCGCGACTTTTATGAGACATTACAAAAGGTTTTGCAGATTTTCCTCAAAGAACGAAACACTTGTGAATTACCCTAGAAGTATGAGCCCGAAGCTACCCGGGAGAGTGTTCATTGCGACAAAACGTCAACACCTGTTCAACTGGTTTATAGCCGGGGTTCCTATTTCTTAAGAGTAGAGACTTTCAGATTTGACGAACTCCAGTCACGAGTTTGGTTGTACTTGTAGTAGAGTTTGTACTCGCAGTCACATCCAAAGGTCGCTAGTATCTATTAACGGGGGGAATTAAGTCCCATAACAAAAACAACTGGATGTCTGCATTTTAGAAATTTTATAACCAAAGGTGCTTCAGTGTAAGGGGGAATTCAAAGTATGTTTTATGTCGTATGTTGATTTGCCCCTGATTACTGTCCAGCGTTCCCCTGTTGCGTAGATCAAGTTGCCTATCTAAGATCGTTACCCAAAGCTCCCCTGTTGTGTAGATCTTATGACTCACCTCCCTTCTTGTACCTGAACGGGTGGTTCGATCGTACCCTGTACTTGTTCATTTCTTGACAGAGGTCTTGTATGGCATGAAGGATTACTTTTTTTCTAACAAATTATAACGTTTAATTGATAGAAGCAAGAACAACTCATGAAAAATTTTGTAACTATGACATCTTGACGTTCTTCTATGTGCTTGGAAATTTCGATAGGCAGTTAGAAATATGGGTTTTTCAAAAAGATTTGATCGGTCTTTTTAATCTTGACTGACCATCTAGTAATGTAATGTGGTCTCTCTGCTTGATAATGTGGTTTAGTTTGTCTACCTGATAATGTAGGTAGGACTGTCTGTCTGGTAATGTGGGTTGGTCTGTTTACCTGGTAATGTGGGTTAATTAGTCTACCTGGTAGGGTGGCTGGGTCTTGTATTACATTATATTGTAATGTGAGGTGGTCTGTCTATCTGATAATGTGAGATTTTTGTCTACCTAGTAATGTTGTTTGGTCTGTCTGTATGTCTGTCTACCTATAGTAATGTTGTTTAGTCTGTCTGTATGTCTGTCTACCTATAGTTATGTTGTTTAGTCTGTAAGTATGTCTGTCTTCCTATAGTAATGTTGTTTAGTCTGTCTGTATGTCTGTCTACCTATAGTAACGTTATTTAGTCTGTCTGTATGTCTGTCTACCTATAGTAATGTTGTTTAGTCTGTCTATGTCTGTCTACCCATAATAATGTTGTTTAGTCTGTCTGTATGTCTGTCTACCTAGTAATGTTGTTTAGTCTGTCTGTATGTCTGTCTACCAAGTAATGTTGTTTAGTCTATCTGTATGTCTGTCTACCCGGTAATGTTGTTTAGTCTGTCTGTATGTCTGTCTACCTGGTAACGGTATTTAGTCTGTCTGTATGTCTGTCTACCTGGTAATGTTGTTTAGTCTGTCTGTATTCCTGTCTACCTAGTAGTTACCAGGTAGACAGACATACAGAGAGACTAAACAACATTACTATAGGTAGACATACAAACTCTATTAACGTGAGTCGGATTTTACCTGGCAATGTCGGTTGGTCTGTTTAGTTTAATTGTGGATAAAGTTATTATATGTTCCGCTGGTATATTCAGATATTGGGCTCTTATTGTGTCACATTTTCTTCTTTTGTTTTGTGATAATGTTGTTGGATTTTCTCTCTGGTAACATTTCGATCTGGGTATATTGGTTTTGTTCCAACGTGAGATTGTAAGTAAAAGTATAAGACATCTTACTTTCGATGGTATATTGGCCTTTTATTCTGGTGCAGTTTCTTCACCTTTCCAAACTTCAATAGACGGCTCTCGACTTCTCTCACTAACAATCTACAAACTGATGGCGTTAAGGATAAGAGATGGATTCTTTACAACAACATGGTTTGTGGTACGGTTGAGCTTTGTCCCTGTCTTGCCTTGGTGAAACTCAAAAATTGAAGAACATAAAGTAAAGTATTATAAACAAGCCGATCAGTAATTTAAATCATTCAATTTAACTTTTTTAATCATAGTAAAATTCTTCAAAGCGTCAACAATTTTTGTCTCTTTTTAAAATATTTTATTATAAAATGAAATTAATCTCATTACTCTGGCTCTCTGAAGAACGTTTTATAGGTCCAAATGAAAAACACGGAACAAGCTTGAGTACCTTTTCAAGTATGCTCTTGAGTTTGACCTTACTTAGACTTCATACGTTTATAAGAGAGATTCTTATAAGAAAAGACTATATTAAGCTGACCCGAAGATATGTCTTTGGAGTTATCATCCTTCAGTATTTCTCATGTGCTTTTGAAAGAAGGAAAGCAACAATACTTTTTAACACTCAGTGGTCAAAAATTAATCGATCATTAAAGTATTTTAATTTGATTTTGTATTAAATACTAAGGAATTTTATAAGTTCAAGCTATTCATACACCGGAGTACTTCAGTGCTTTATCTACAACTACCTGTGATATAGTATGGGAAATGTTTTGGTGTTCTTCCGGTAAACTAACCGTGACATAGAGTAGGAAGATGTTTCAGTGTCTCAGGATCAGCATCTTCACCGTCACCTCCCTCCTCCTCATCGTCTTCGTCCATATCCTCTTCACTCATTTCAGCATATTGTGATTGTTCCGTGAGTGCTTGAGGTTGTAGAATCCCTTCAGACGGGTCCTTGTAGAGTCCAGCTGCGTGTCGGGCCACGGATAGCCACAGAACAATCAGCAGAAACAGACCAGATACACCCCCGAGGCTACCCGTCACACGGGACATTCTGAGGCGGAGAACCAACGAGCTTTATGATTTAGTAACAGATAACGGATATGTACAGTCGTTATAAGCAACGTCAGATATTAAAAGTCCACCACGTGTCGCTTCCCAGTTTGATAGGTTCGCCAAAACTGTTTTACACGTGGATGTCACAAATTCTGTTTGGCAAATGAATGGTCAAGCTTTGAATAAGCTCTGACAGTTTATCAGTTGGTTTGTAGACTTTCTTGATTTGAAGGTTGTCTTCTAGCAGTTTCATCTTCATTGTCCGAAATACTTTTGAGCAAAGCATGCAAGGGTGTGTTGTGATGTTGTGGCCGTGATTTTCTGAAACATTTATAAACTTTAATCTATAGCACCATCGCTTACAGTTTGAAGCAGCTCGGCTGTTTTGTAACCAATCCAGATCTGTTGACTCACCTGACGCATCTGTGTAAACTTATTAACTCCAAGCTGCAACTGCACAGATTAAATGATATCAGTAACATCAAATAATGCAGCAAGGTTTGCCTATCTTTTTGAGGATTAGAGTAGTAACTTATACTATCTTAATTGCCTAATACTTATGAGTTTTACAACAACTTGAAAATCAGTCATATTTTTGCCCGGACGAAAATTAATCGGAGTTTGAACCAGCATGCATTGCTGATTTTCATACGTACGAATTTCAACGCGAAAGATTGCGTTTGGAGTTAATCGTATCCTCTTCCTTTTTAAAAAGTGATTTTTTATATCGATATCCTTTCTTGTTCACGCTACTATTTCTATAAATAGTTGATTTTTTAAAATATATATGCACAACAGCAAATTTTGAAAACGAAGACACAAACCTGATTGGCATGCCGGTTCAGTTGGCTATGGCCTTTTAAAGATAACTACTGACTTTCATTTTTCTTAGTTTTATTTCACTCAAAACTACTCTGATAGCAGAGCCTTTCTAGCAATCAGTTTTTATAGTTGAAAATTGAGCTATATCAAAACCATAGTTTTCATAAAAATCCGTCACTATCGCCAAGAAACTGGAAATTGCCAGGCAAAGTTATGTAAAAGTTTCGACGATGTTTGAAAAATATCTATTTTGTTTGTCGTGTTTGAATATATTGGCTTGATTCAAAGTTCGACACAACTTAACGCCAAATATTTGTTGAGCTTGATATATGAACCAGTGACGTGGCATGAATCAACCAATGAAACTCTACCAGCTGTCATAAACGTTGCTAAAATCCTCCCATAGTCTTTATTATACATAAGGTATCTCGTTCTTTTTCACACTATATGGTCTAAAATCATGTTCATTAAGAAATTGATTATAGCTGTTTTGTGCTTTGGCTTCCAAATAGCAAGCTGTGATAAGGTGAAAGCTGATGGTGAGAAAGGAGAGAAGAAAAAGAACAAGAATCCTTACTACAGCAAGTTTGAAGAAACCGCCCATTTACGGCCAACACGATGCCAAGGTATTTAATATAATTGTGTAATAAGTGCTTGTGTTATATGCTTGGGACTATTAGAACAGTAAAAGCAACCCTGTGATTGTTTTGTTTTGTTTTTGTTTTGTCGGCTTTATTGGAACATCTTACGAAAACAACTTAGAGCAATCTGAATATACAAAAACATAATATACAATATACGAGAAGGAGAAAAAAAAGTAAGATAAAGAAAAACAAGTGTTTTAGCGACTTTAACCTTATTCAATGGGGGAACTGACCGACCGGCTGTCGGTAATAATTTGGTTCGGCTCTGGTCGATTGCAAGGGCGCAAGAGACATTTTCTTTTTAATATTTTTAAAAAAAATTAAATATAGTTCGGCAAATTTTCCAAATACGGGCCCAATATGGCCTAATATGCAATTGATATCAAAGCTGCAATGGTCAATTTTAAATAACATTTTATGTATTTTTTTATTCCAATTTTCAAGTATGTCGCCTTCTAAGTCAAGAGTTTCTGGCCAGGTTACAAGAAACGGCACGAAAACACACCTTTGTTAGGAGCTACAACTTAGACGGAGAGAACGATTCCAGAAAAACAATCGACTACGAGACTTCGTAAGTACACACTGGCAGACAGAACAATGGAGAGAGACTGGTACTGACACATAATATGCATGCAGTAAAACGGTGGCACAGTCATACGCCTTAGCACACACAATGTAAACATACATAAACAAGCATAGTTATCACAACAATTACAGTAATGTGTGTACACATACACATGTACATTCAGAAACACGTAAGTGGTGTAATGGGGTTATATTTAGGTATTTAGCACACACACCGTGGAGCCGGGGGAGGGGAGTGGTGGGGCTTTAGTCCGTCCCCAATGTTTTCAAAATTATAGAGTGTCACGAGTTTCAGCCCCACATTATCAAAACTCTAACTAACCCCTCCCCCATCATCGCACCCCCTCCCCCCCCTCCAACCCCCGCAATCTCAAACCCGAGGTAAAGGTAGGCGAGAGACAGTTACAAAATACGAGTTATGTAAACCTCGAGTGTGTGCTATTTTAAAAAATTGACGAGAGTATCAACTAATACAAACTTAGTAGATAAAAAAAAACAAACCGGCAGAACTTAGGCACCTCAACCACGGATACCCGTGTAAATATTCACTTCAACTTCGGGCAATGATCACTTAAATTGCAGTTCAGTTTGGAATTCCATGGCGAAGCTATTTCAAATGCAATTCGCTGAATAATTCGCTGTGAGTTTTGAGATAATTTCTCCGAGTGTTCCCCTCCAAACATCGTCAAGCTGGCCGTTCAGACGATAAAAATTTTCGTCAGGTTAATTCAAATTGCTATTAAATTCTCTGCAAATTGGTCAATATATCTATCTATCGTGTTGACGGGGATCTCCTGTCATACACGCTCCAAGATGTGCCTCCACTGCTGTCGATCTGACATAAGCCCCTTCAGCTCCTGCTTTGTTGAGCCAGTATAATGGCAAAGCCGGAGTTTTAACGTACGACAGCTTCGCAGAAGTTGGATTCGACTCCCACAATATCAGGTCCGAGATTGGCTGATCCATGGCCCTCAGAGCATGGCCAGCAAATTTTAATGTCCGCTTAGCATTGATGCAGCAGACTGGTGGAACAATACCATTGCCATAAAGTTGAGTGTTGTGGATTCTGGCTGTCCATTCCACATTGTGCGCAATACGAAGGAGTTGTGTAAAGCAACCGTCGAGTCTGTCGAGTATTTCTTGATAAATAAATAAATCCTAACAATTGTACCTGTGGATCCTTTAAAATACATTTAGCTTGCGAAACACAAAATCCATGTTTATTTTCCTTTATGCTCCTGAAACTAAATGCGGATTTCCATGGAAAATTGGATTTCAGAAAGAAATCAGGCATGGCCGAGTCTGAACGTTTGCAGAGAAAAAAATTAGAACAGCCGAACATTATAACTGACTGATCATCGCTACTATCGGCCATTATTTTATTGTTATTGGCCAATCAAATGCAGACTAAAAACAGTTCATCCTAAGATGTAACTAGGACGAAGCCCCTCAGTTATAGTAAGTAGAAATAGGGGCTCCGGGACTAATGTACTTCTGGTGTGCGCAATAAATGAAGTTGGCATTTGATTGGTATATCTTATGCCCGACTTCAATCGAACCTAATACAGTCGAACTTCATTTAATTCTTTTAAACTCGACTACAAATATTCCTCTAAAATGAATTGTCGAGTTCTAAAGAGTTGAAATAAAGTTCGACTGAATCAAGTTCGGCTTTATATCCCGAGCCTAAATAGATAATGATATCACTTATCATTTTGTCTTGTAGAGAGATGCGATTGGTAGACATTTTAGAAGGTCTTTGCAACCGAATGAAACTTTACAGGGCCAGAGCAGGACCAGCGTTTCCTTACATCAAAGGAGGTTAGTAAACTGCCTTTGGGTTCTATTGTTTCTAAGGAGCACCTGTTGCACAACACTTTTAGATGCATGACGCATTTTTGATTAGGATTCTTACACTTTTAATGTCTTGACTTCAGTTAACCATTATGTAATCTTTGCTACTCAACTCGCCATCTGCCCACTATAAATCTTGTCATTGGTGAGGCCAAAAGTTTTTACTTTTCCCTAACATGCTGCAGAGCCGATGACTGTGGTAGTGATTGGTTGTGCAGTATTTGAGGTTATAGATGGAATGGTTTGAGAATTACAATGTGTTCACTAGGTTGGGCCTGACAGGGGGTCCTTACTCCTGGGTCTTACTCTTATGGAGCATTGTGTTTATTATTCAACACTGATCCTTTGCAGCTATGAGTCACCTGCGCGAAGCTATTGAAGACATCTCTTCACAATCAAAAGTTAAACTAAACTTTCAAGCTCCGGACGAGATCATCGAAGACCACACACACGAAATGGTTAGAGTCAAATTTAAGGTGAGAAAACATTTTTGAGATAAAACCTCGAGGTTGGTAAGGGGTCATCTATTTTTTTTCATCATTTTCACGAGCGTACAAACCGTACGCTGGGAGGGGGGGGGGAGGGGGTTAGCGCCCTTGTATGCTTTCAAAAATCATAAAAATGATGATCCCAGAGTGCCGTCGTGTATAAGCGATTCATGATTTCCTATCAAGGAAAGAGTCAAAATCTGAGCATTTAACATCAAGCACTCACAAAGAGGATCGTAGACGCTACCATCGATGCGAGACACGCAAACTCTCGTAATTTAACACTTTCATGGAACTAAAAGATGCAACAGTTGCACTTTAATGATAAAAGTTATCTTGTAAAAAAAATCAATGCAATTCGCTACGAAAATGTTGCTAAAACTTCGCGCCTCGCCTGTCTCGTTCTTAGTCTCCCAGTTCTCGACCAACAAGTCAGATACAATGGCCGACGTGGATAATTGCTTAATGTTTTTATGACTTTTATATGGTGACCATGTATCCACTGCATCAGCTTCATTGTGGGATTTTGATTGTAAATGCCTGGAAAGGAGATTTTCCGTCCACTGTACAATGGGGGAAAAATTGAAAAACACATAAAGACAATACTTCAATTGCATTCTTTAACTTTATTTCATCATTGTTTACAGTCAGTGTCACTGAAATCCTTCGCCGCTGCGACTGTCATCGGTCATCATTTTTTCCTTTTCAGTGTGTAGTCTTTTGAGGGTGGAGGGAGTCTGGAGAAAAGAGTACTTTTGGTAGACTTGTCAAAATGATGAAAAAAATGGATGACCCCTAATGGTAAACTATCTGATATAGGACACATAAGAAAAGAACCCAAAAGTAAAGGACCCTTGGGTTTAGGACCCTTAGGAAAAGGACCCTCATATATAGGACCCTTACCTATGGGACCGTTGTGTACTATGGGATCGCTCCAACATTTAGGATCCTCAACAGGTATAAGACGTTCGATATATGGGCTCTATTAAAAATGTAACTTGGTAACTTTACATGTGGGCGATCCAACGTTGGTCAGGTCCGCTTAAACTTGTGTCTGTGAGTCTTGCTTCGTGCCTCACAAATATACTTTAGCTATTATGAGCAAAGAAAGAAAGTAACGGAAACTACATAATAGAGCGGGTTTTAGCATACGCCAGCCCATTGGTTCCATTTGGTTCTTTTACCTCCTTTAATTCGTTATTTACGGAGATATCGATAAAGTCTCAATTCCCGTATACAAAGTTTTCAAAATTGGTCGATCCCATTCGGCACCAACACCATAGAACATAAATTCTTATTATGGGCCTCCTGCGGTTTAAGTAATGTACCAGAAATTGAGCCAAGCTGAATTCTACCGCCATTTTGACCATGAAATCTCCAATTTTAACAGACATACTGTGTTTATTTTCTTTCACGTCAAAGTGTGTTCAAATGCTGGAAGAATACGAAGAAGAGCTGAGCACGTGGTACTTTCAGTATCAGAAGGTGAACCTACTCGACTGGCTGTGTGCACAGAGAGTACTTAAACCGGTTGACAATAAGGGTGAGGCTGAGAACTGGTGTCTAAGTCCATGAAATATCTTCAAAATCTTGCTTATAAGGCCTGGATTTGTTTATATATTGGTCCTGTAGTATACGTGTATACTTTTCAGTTGTACATACAAACTCGTTAACAAATTATTTATAAAGGCAGAATAAGGGATAGTAACCTAACCCGTGAACCATCCAAAGCATGTAAACTGGCCATCCTACTCTCTCCCAATCACAACCCGGCCATTAATGTAGATAGCCCCTTCCTCCC
This sequence comes from Bergia sp. 'catenularis', assembly GCA_025434825.1. Lineage (NCBI taxonomy): Eukaryota > Metazoa > Cnidaria > Anthozoa > Zoantharia > Parazoanthidae > Bergia > Bergia sp. 'catenularis'. Next base: position 810 of record JANRMR010178258.1, on the reverse strand, counting down.
CTCCCCCTTCCCCGCCACCTCCCTCCACATCTCCCCTGAACAGGGCCAATAAGAGATTTAGGGTGAGCTAATGATCGGGAAGGAACGAGGTGGTAGGGGTTCTTAGAAAAGAGCAGAGCGAGGTCAGGAGCGGGCGAATGTTATAACAACAGCAGTCACTGGTTTGTCTTTGTACAGAAAAACAAGAAGAACAAAAAGCACTGCTTTTCTAGACTAAATCCGGTGACACCTGCGAGCCATTTTTGCCGAGAAACTCGCCGATTAGTTACAAATTAGCTATAAATTAAGAGGATTGCACACGTTTTTATCATCTATTTGCAGAATGTTTATCAGCTTCCACCGACATGCCCGCCGATTACTACGCTCGGACAACGAACAAAGGTAATGACAAGAAACCAACCATTCCAATGATGAACGAACAGATGCAAAGGAAGAACGCCGAGCGATGGGAGCTGTAAAAGACTGGGACCAACCAGCAAGGAAAAGAAACTGCAGCCCACTTCCCCGAATCACGAGACAATTCCCGCGAACAAAAACTTGAAGTCGAGACTTGGTGCGAAAAAATACAGCAAATGTATGAAAACTTGGCACCAAGCCCTGACTTGGGAGCAGAAGTTGGGCTGAAAAATTGCTGGCTGGTTTGGTTACACACTCCAGGACCCAGGGGTGGTCAAGAGTGAGATGAATGAAATGAAATATTTTCTCGCTTCGTTTACTTCTCTAGCCCCTAACTTCTATCTCACCTGATGATGGCCCTTGGGTCTTCTACGTCACAGGGCCGTAGCCACCAATATATAAGTGGTCCGGTTA
>JANRMR010178225.1:0-12021 GCA_025434825.1 Bergia sp. 'catenularis' | reverse complement strand
CATATCAACTTTTGTTGATCAACGAAACATTTTCAGCCTACTCGCCCACGCAGAAAAACAGTTTTTTTCAAAACTAGCTTCCCAGTATTTAATAGCCAAGACTCAAGGTTCAAGACAGAACTGCGAAAAGAATGACAAATCTTTGACTTGCCGTGTCAAATTTTTAAGTAGTGGCCTCCTATGCCGTAATTGCATTTCAGTAGTGATTAATTTGACAGTTTGAACAGAGTTCACACGTATTAGCGAGAAACATTGACATACGGAGTGAAAACGGAGTTTTCTTGCCATGTTTGTTTATATTCCGCCAACTTGGTTAACCACTGACAGGTACTGGATCAGAGACACTTTAGAATTTAGAATTGCGGCTTCAGGGATTTGATAAGAAAAGACTCGAAGAAATAAAGTTTGTTAAAGCTCGAGTTCATTTTTTAGATATTAGTTATATTCAAACCTGAGTACCATTTATTCATTAGAGAATGCTACTTTTGAGAAGTGCACTGACTCGGTTTACTTGAAGTGTTCAATTGTTGTTAAGTAAAACTAGTGGTAAATAAGCGCTTGAGTGAAGTGAAATTCACTCCAGTTGTAATAAATGGAGTTCTGTTGAACACTGACAAAAAAGAACACTACACTCTACAGACCATCACGAAGTTATTTAGACAGTTTAGGAAGAAAGTAACCATGACATCATCACTTTCTATATATGGAAAATAAATTCGTTGCTTCAAATCTTCACATCGTGTTTGTCGTGATGAACAAGAACTCGTAGATATAATTATTAATAAATGAGAAGAGAAGTTGCAGAAAGTAACAATTTTTTGTTAAGAAAATGACGTCATCTACGTCACTATAGTATTTCCATATTCATGGTCATACTTCTTAAAAATTTGTTTCATACTTTTGTCCCTCTTTTCAATGAAAAAATAGTAGGATCTTGTACTATCAATAAATAATTCGACTGTGTTAACTGATTGTAAGATTAAACAAACTGGGCAACCACTCTATATTCTCTAAGATGCAAAATTCTCCCGGGTTGTTTAAAGAAAATGTACGGAAACAGAAAATGAGAGTTTAGCATTGCATCAATTGGCACTCTGGGGAGCGAATGGATTAAGCTCTGAAGCCACCAAATATATTTTTTTTATATAGAAAGTGATGAGATCGTCAGCCTGACCTTTTTTTTATCTGTGCAGCAAACGGGGCGTTATGCCCCCTTCTTAACTCCATAACTCTGAAGGCTTTTGCTATGAAACTTGGTAGTTTTGCTATGAAACTTGGCAGTTTTGCTGTGAAACTTGGTAGTTAGGTAGGTCTCTCTATATAATGACGATATTTCTTTAAAACTCGAGTTTCTCCCAAAAGATTATACCTGTTTTGTCTCTTTTAAAATTGGCGTTTGAAAACATAAATGCCACCTAACTGCAAAAACGTGAATGCACAGCCATACAGTAACGGAAAACGATAAGGTTTGAAGTTGTCACTTGCAATTTGAAGAGACGAGGGATCGGGAGAGGAGTTCGTGGTAAACTGATGTCAATTGCAATAATTTAAAACTTTTTGCAGATACTTGAATAAAGTTGGACTAAATCAACTTGCATGAAAAAAAACCTTATCCGCATTGAAAGTGAAAATACTGATCATGACGTAATTATAACGTCATCAGTCTGCCATCTTGGATTCTATATGACAACACTATTGCGCAATATAGCGACGTCATAAATTACTCTAATTGATTCAAATGCACTTTTGCTATGTATAGAAGTGGTTAACCTTATGAAAATCCATTTATTTCAAGCTGCAAAATATAACATTATGAGACGGAAAATAACCTGATTTGACACGAACAGCCATTCAGAACGTGGTTACCATGGCAACATTCAATCCCATAAACAGAAATCAGCCATATGACTTGATTCCTCAATATATTTGAGGAAAACAACCGAGACTTTGACCGATTATCTTGAATAGTTTTAAAGTTATAAATCTCTGTAGTTGCCAGGGGGCGTCTTGCGCCCCCCTCCTTCCCCCCCTCCCCATTCTGTATAGGGTTAATACAACCAAATTAAACTAACTTTCTAATGATAATAATCGATATTTAATTAAAAACTAGTAAGTTTAGGGTCAGTATTTTTCTGTAACTGATCTCTAGATAATTTCAAGAAAATGGATCCTAACGAATTTCGAAAGATGGGCAACGAGATGGTGGAGTGCATTGCTAAATATATGGAAACCATCCACGATATGCCCGTTGTCCCGGATGTGAAGCCAGGATTTCTGTTGAAACAACTGCCGAGTTCAGCCCCAGAGGAAGGTGAAGACTGGGATGATATCTACACAGATGTAGAAAAGTTGATATTACCTGGGGTAGGCAACTTTTGCATCATTGAATCAAATGATAATAATAATAACAATAATAATAATAATAATAATGACACTTTATTTATAGAAGATATAAACAGATAAAGTTTACAACTTGTTTCCAATCTCGTTCTCTTTAAAATAATAGAAATAAACTCAAAAATCTATTGGAAGAATAAAATTCTTTGAATGGTGAAATGATCAATTTACAAGTACATTTTCAATTTACGTAATTACACAAAAAATATGAATTCTAAAACTTGTTTTAACAATCGGAAAAAATACAAACAAATTGACACTATAATAGATAATGGGTAAATAAACTTAGAATAATTTAGAATAACGGAGTTCACGTAGATTTTGAAGGCTATTGAAAAACTGTCTGTTTACAATAATTAGTGAAACTGCGGAAGGAAAGATCAACAGCTGACGGAGTAGGAAATTTGTGACGGGGCAAGGGACGAAAAGTATTGTTCTCCGATTCTAAGTTTCGGCTTATAGAGGCAAGGGTTTTAAATGGTGGACGTTAAAATAAATAATACTATGAAAATGTTTGTTATTTTTTGCTGTGCATTTGAACAAACGTTTGTGTTTTAAAAAGACTATAACAGTGGTCCTTTTTTAAAGTCTGTCCATTGGAACAGCCGCCATTTCCACGCATTGTTCCCAAGCGTAACATCACCGCCAGCTTTTCTAGGAGAAATGCTAAGTGCAGCTATTGGGGGAGTGGGATTCACCTGGGTAAGTTTTTTTCCCTGATTTATCTTATCAACAATCAACGCTTTGTTTTTCAAATCCTGTATAGGAGTCTTTATTTCAGTGTATCATTGTAACTGGGGTTTGCTATGGTTGCTTTCTGTTAGCGCCAATGTTATTGTTGATATTCGAGGTAATTATTGTTTATTGTTGTTTATTATTGTTTATTAGTGTTTATGATTGTTCAGATTGTTTCTCTTTCCGGTGTGGTTGTTATTTTTATTTTTGCGTCCCTTTTTTGGTTTGTCAGTATTAACAGTTGTAAATACTTTTCTGTTACAAACTTGTTTTAAGATTTCCTTTTCTTTCAATTTATTTTTGTCTGCGTCCCTCTTTATCTTCACAACTTCCCTTGAAATTGTTGCTTTCTTTACCATTGTCACTACTATTGCAATGCCAACCGGCCAGTGTCTCAATAATTGTTTCCATCGCTAAAATATTTGCCACCGCTTACGAAAACGCGAATGCTGATCGGTACATCGCAATCATGTCACCACTTTAACTGCCATTACAACAGTTTATTAACCTGCTTTTGCTACTTCCGTGTCCACTGCCGCCGCCAATGTTCAACCATCTGAAACTAAACACTGTCGTCAATGTCATCACCGACGCAAACACCTTCACCATCATGAGCTACAACGCAAACGACAAGCAAATGCATCAACATGGCCTTGTTTATATATACTTTGTCATCGCCTTTGCAACTGTTTTTGTTTTTATATTTTTTTTTTCACTGTCTTCCACCTTGGTTTTCTTACTTAGTTGTACCTTTTCTATTTCATTACTAACAGTCAGTGAACCCAGCTATGACGGAGCTTGAGATTGTTGTCATGGACTGGTTAGGTGAGATGATATTTGGTATTGATCGTTTAAGAGTTACTGACTCAATTGATATCAATACTTTCAATTTTTTACGACGATGGTTCGTTATATTAGGAAAAAGATTTAATGGTATATTATAATAAATAGCTGTTGTGTTTACGTGTCAAGCATACAATGTGTGACCGGAGGGTAATTCATATCTCCGAAAGGAATGTCAGCACGTGTGGATTGCTAAACTTATCTTGGTTTGGTGTTGTTCTTTCTCAAGACACTGAGGCTACCTCCAGCGTACCTCAGGGGTTCGATTTCAGCCCGGGGCGGTTAGGTTTTTAGCATGTTAGACTTTACTACTCTGACCATGATCAAATAGATCGAAACATTCCTAAATCTCAAATATATTGGGGTATTTTGAAATTCACAGCAAAACTTTGTTTGTAGCAAGTCGACGAACTGTTCATTATAAGATTAGTTTTAAAATACGTACTAGAGATCATCGCCCTCATTTTGTTTATATTTGTAAAGGGTGTTTGTATATCAATTTAAGGAGTCTTTGTTTTCTATATTTTGCTTGGAATCTTTTAAAAATGATACTGAAAAAAATGTTTCTAAATATCTATCTTGAATCAGTACGTTAAATTTAAGAATGAATCACCGGAATCGTTTTTAAAAGAGCTGAACGCCTGAAGTTTCGTCACTGACAAGTATTGAAATTTACACTTTATATTTTAAATCATCATGTATAATAGAGAAAAACTAGTAGAGCCTCTTAGTTTTACCAGTCAGCATTAAAAGTATTCCATACATATTTCACTATGATCTGAAACAGAAAGTTTGCTTTGTTTAGGTAAAATGCTGCAACTGCCGAAAGAGTTTCTTTCCCTAAGCGAGGATAAGACTCGTAACTCGAAAGGAGGTGGATCCATTCAGGTGAGATATGTTCGTCTTACTTTCTAACACATAATACACACACACACAGATACACTTACATGAAAGTAAAGTAAAGGCACTTTATTGATTGAGGGTAACACATTTTACACAGAATAATATTCTGTGTGGCCCTCACTACAACACCGGGATTACCCTACACTTTCGATAAGTGTGTGGGTTCTTTTAAGTCCCCTGAGACAGCATTTCAGGAGACAAGATTTCTACTTATTTAAAGAAAATATGATGGAAGTTTGGAAAAAAAAAAGATAATTCCAAAATCCAAGATGGCGGCCAAGACGGCCGGCCTTGGGATTTGTTATGAAAAATACCTTGGTCGTCCGAGGGTTAGGTAACACAAAATAAATAAAGCCATAAAAGGAAGTCAAAGTTGTCTTTGCATTTTCTTAATTAATTTAGTTTGCCTGTCTTCGCCATCTTTGTTTTATGTTCCAGGGAACGGCCAGCGAAGCTTTGCTGGTGACAATGCTGGCCGCAAGAAATGCTGCTTTGGAGAAATTGAAAGGGAACAACTCATGTGTTGAAGATGGTCTCTTGATGTCTAAACTTATAGCCTACTCTTCTGATCAGGTACCGAATCAATTCTAAGGAAGTGGTAGAGTATATTAAGCCCTCTTGTCATGGTCACAGGTCAGATTAGACGTTAATTTAACACCGGCACTTGCACATCTGCGGTGACCTTTGTAGAGTGTATATTTAGATTACAATTAGATTAGGTTGGATTGGATTGGATTGGATTGGATTAGATTAGATTAGATTAGATTAAATTAGATTAGATTAGATTAGATTAGATTTAAAAACGATGTTAAATAACATTTCAGGTTCACTCTTCGTTTGAGAAGGACGCTATTATTGCTGGTGTTAAGTTCAAGCTTCTCCCATCAAATGATCATGGTTCTTTGCGGGCGAGCACGGTTCAAAAAGCCATCGAGGTAATGTTTGTTATAGTAAATAGACGGTATGTTTATGGCCAAGCCTATTTATGACTAACTACTTAGAACAAAAACACAAGTTCGTGTCGCAATCGGGCCTTAGAATCTAGGTTGGCATATATTTGACATATGTCCGAGGTGTTTTCCAAAACCATATTTCTTATTGCTACAAACTCGTCATAAAACTGTGTACATGTACTGAAATAACAACGCACAACCATAGACCCCCCTCAGAGAGTAGTCAAGAGTATGCCGGTTCAGACAGCTGAACCCCATCTCGCTTTGACATTTTCGCAGACGCAAATCTGCCCTCTTGGATTTCATGGCGGCTATATATTGGGTGTTTTGATGCCGTCAAAGTGGTAAACTTCTGTCCAAAATGAACTAGAAGCTTAAAAACCAACTTTACATAAATTAAAGTATAATCGAAAAGAGTTGTTTCTACTTGACATGCCACTCAAAACTTGGTTGTCATGGAAACGAATTAAGCCCAGAAAAGTGAAAGCGGATATACCAAACTCTTGTAAGATAAATTTTGGGAAAAGTTATTTTTTTATAGATAGTAGTTGTATGGGAAGGGGAGGGGGGGGGGGTAAATATTCGTGGAACAAACGTACAACTGCAACTGTGTGGGGAGGTGGGTATTAAATCAACTTTTTCCTTAAACTTTATTTGGTCTTTGCTTTGTTTTTCCAGGAAGACAAGGCTGCCGGACTCTACCCGTTCTTTGTAAGTACAATTATGTTGTCAATGATATGGAAATTCCATTTTTTAAAAGATGTTACTATGAATTTATTCGATTGACCGTATTCCGGAATAGGATATACGATCTTGAATATTTCTAAATACCCTCTCATTGCCGTAGATAGTAAGACTATTGGACTGACTTAAGAGTTTACATGAGCTTAAAACATACAGCTTGTTTTGTATATTTCGAAAGAAGTATACTGGTCAACTGAAGTGATCAAAATTTTTACTTCGTGTATTTCTATTCGGCTGGAATAGGGTGAATCGAGTGTACCCTACATTTGTTTTGGGCTGCCTTCAATCAACCATCAATCAGCCATCCAATTAATTAATTAATCAACCAGTCATTTAATTAATTAATCAATCAATCAATCAATCAAACAGTACAAATGTAACTAAACATGGTTCTCAGATCTGCAGATATGTCCGATTGCAATTTAGTGGTGGCATTTGCTAGAAAGTTCGGCTCTGTTTGAAATAAAGTTTGATTGGGTGTAGCCAAAACAAACTTAGGAAGGGGAAAAAAACCTCAATGGGCGCACGTTAAAAGCAAACTGAAAAAAGAAAATTAAGTTCACATTTCCTTTCTCGGTTTCTCTAACACTATGATTACATGCTTTCTTTTATATGAAACACACAATTTGGTCCGGGGCTCGGTGTTCTAATTTTTCGGAAAATTCAGCATCAAAATGTTTTTAAGTTGCTCTTTTCTTGTTTATAAAATAACTGTTTTTGTTGAAAAATTGGGGTTTTATGGATCTGAGACAGAGCGCTATTCTGAGATTGTTCTTATACAGGTAACTCGTGCTTAAATTAGGGTTAATCTGAACTTTTATGTTTTTATAAAGTTTGTTCTTATAAAGAAAAAGCGCCGTGAGCGTTTACATCTCTCTAAAAGTGATCTAAGATACCTGAATATAAAAGTTTCTCGATATTTTAATTTGCGGTATATCTTGTTTTATAGCTTTGTGCCACTCTGGGAACAACTCCTTCGTGTGCGTTTGATGACTTGAAAGGAATAGGCCCCATCTGTGAGTAACGGCCACAGTCCGTTTGGTTTATTAACGATGTATTAGATTAGAGTTAGAAGTATTTTTAACGGTTAGAAATTGGTTGCCCTCTTACTGAGAGGATTGAAGTTTATGAAAGCTTCTGTAAGCTAAAGAAAACTCTTTTTAAAGAAAATGATATATTTTTCTGAAAGGCAGGGTTTTGTGAGCTGTTTTCAAACTCGAAGAGCAACCGCACTTGTTAACAGAGTTATTGGAAAGTAAACTGACAGTGTGCTGAGATAATTCCCGCCAGTTAATTGGTCATTCAACCAGTCACTTATTTATTCATTTCATTTATTCATTTAGTCAGTCAGTCAGTCGGTTAGTCAGTCGGTTAATCAGCTAACTAGTTAGTTGGTCAGACAGTCCGTCATGTCAGTCAGTCAGTCAGTCAATCAGTCAGTCGGTTAATTAGTCAGTCAGTCAGTCAGTCAGTTAGTCAGTCGGTTAGTTAGTCAGTCAGTCAGTTAGTAAGTCAGTCAGTCAGTCCGTCATGTCAGTCAGTCAGTCAATCAGTCAGTCAGTTAATTAGTCAGTCAGTCAGTCAGTTAGTTAGTCAGTCAGTCCGTCGTGTCAGTCAGTCAGTCAGTCAGTCAATCAGTCAGTCGGTCAGTCAGTCAGTCAAACATATTTGTGGTAACATTAAATCATAACCACCAGTAACGGTAAAATAAGAACATTTCAACCTGAAAATACGAATTTAAAACAACTAGGAAGTACTTAATGAAGGAACTCAAAACCTAATTTTTTATCCAACTGGTCTCCTAAAAATATTCGACAAAAAATCACATCAGTACAAGCAAATCTCCAAATAAGTTCAGGCGCTGAAGTGGGTTCCTACATTTAATAATACTTTCAAACAAAGACACACCTCTAAGAAATCAAAACGCTATCAGTTCCTTGATCTAAATTTCAAGCTTAATTTAGTTAACACTTATATACACATTCAACATCATTTAAACATTTGAAAATTCTATTTTATATATTACTTGTTTTAGAAATATTTTTAAAAACCAATTCTTGTAAAAATTCTACCGGGCAATAAGTTCAAAATTTGTATTTTTATTGTTATCGATATTATTATTATTGTTATTGTTATTGTTGTCGTCGTCGTCGTCGTCGTCGCTGTTGTTGTTGTTGTTGTCAGTGTTATTAGTCAGCCAGTCAATCACACAAACAGTCACTAGCTATAGGTCAGTCGTGATTTACTCCTCATTTTTTAGTTATCGCCCTGTGCTCTTGTATTTATTTTGCTTATAACGAGGAGGGCAAATTTACTTCGTTCTGATTGATTAACAACGGAGGTTTTTTTTTCTTAATTCGTAGCAGGACTACTCGCTCCTGATTCGTTGGTCTAAAATCCTAAGACACTCTTCAAAGAAGTATTTTTCAACAGTCAACAACCTAAGATCTCTCTCTCTCTCTCCCCACAAAGGTGACCGTGTTGATCTGTGGCTTCATATCGATGCCGCGTATGCGGGACCAACATTCATCTGTCCCGAATTCCGGCCACTGCTGAATGGAGTCGAAGTAAGTTGACAATATATAATAACAGAAGTGTGCATGATGATTATGACCATGGATTTAGTACTGAAGAACAAATTTATGCAACACAGCATTTTGTATCTGGCATTAATTAACATAAGAATCACAAGGGAACGATTACTAAGTCATTAGTCATTTGCTCTCAGTAATAACTCATTAGCGGTTCTATTTTGTTCAACAGTTTGCGAATTCCTTCAATTGCAATGCTACTAAGTTTTTTCTGACGAACATGGATTGCTCTTGCTTATGGTAAGTAGGCGCCGCGGCAAGTTACAAAGGATTAGCTGTGGTTGTACACGTGTATGTGTTGAGATTGGATTGGTGTTTGTTTCTCTTCCAATTGGTGTCGGAGTTTGCGTTGAAGTAATTTTTAAGTTTACGTTTGTGTCGGCGCTTGTCTGTCTGTCTGTCCGTCAATCTGTGTCATCCATTTGGTATCTTTCTCTCTGTGTGTATATATATATATATCTGTGTGTGTGTGCGTGTGTCTGTGTTCAGGTGTTGACTGTGTTGGTGTATGCTGTCTGTACGCCGAGGTGTGTTGGGATTTTTTGACCTGAAACAGTGTTTCAATTTTTGCAAGAAGTCGAGTTCGAGTAAAATAGCAGTATTAAGAATTCAGGAAGATATCATCTCGAAACAATAAAAACAATAAAGATATTAAGACGAGTTTGAAACATTCAGCTCAGTTGTTTCGTATATTTCGAAAGAAACATAATGCTCTATTAAGGGGTCGAATATTTTATTCCAAATATTCCTATTCACAGTACGATCAATCGAGTGCATGCAGATTGATTTTTCTATTTCATCTTATTGAAATTATAAAACTGATTTGATTTTATTTATATTAAATTTCAAAACGGTGATGTACCTCGATTGATCAACAGGGTGAAAGACCACCAGGCAATCAGCCGAGGCTTTGGCATTCAAGAGAGAACGTATTACACTGAAGACGATACAGGTGCAGATATAAACAATTACTGAATTAGTCGGTTTAATCTGTCTATTTTGTCAAAGCATTTTGTGTGAATTTTTTAAAACTGGCTCGAAATCTCCACTTGAAATGACCGCTTGCTGAAACTATCAACAAGTTTCATATGATTACGAAACATAATTGTTTGATAAAAGAAGAAACAGTTTGCAATTTTACACGTCTTACAGAATGCAAAAATCAGTAATATAAAATGTGAAAAATCCTTGGTATAGATTGATGGATGCCACTGGGTCAATATAAAAAGAGTGTCGAGAGGATCCTGAAGAAATAAGAGGGTAGGGGTGGGGAAATGAGTTCGGGGACTGAATACAAAACCATTCTTTCTGCAATATTTAACACGAGTCCTTGTCACTCGGCTCAAACTCTGTTAGTTCCCGTTCCCATGTCCAGTTTTGAATGTACTTCCATTTTCCTATTCCCATTAGCAGTTCCCACATCCAAAGTTCAAAAATAATTCCAATTTCAATTTCCATTTTACTCCCTTAGGATCATCTTTTGACAAACACCATGACTGAGAATTCAGCATCTGAATCTGGCAAAATTCGTAAGCGAAAATATGTGATTGTTGTTTGAGTAGCATGCAACATAAATTGTTACACAACCACAAACCCATAGCTTTTGCATTACAACTATCCAAATTAACTTCGAATGCAGATTTCTCCGATGTACTGCGTTTTTCAAATAATTACAGTCGTAAAAACGCGTCCTCATAGCTATTATTTTATATATGTATGCTCTTTAATTCTAACGTGCAAGATATCAGTACCGGCAAGCAAGTGATAAAGACAGAGGGGCAGAGTTGGGGGAAGGGCCCAGGGGTCCACTCCCCGCCCCCTTCTTCACCTCCCTCCCCTTTCGTCTTCGATTTTGCAAACATTTTATGAGAAAAACACTGAAAACACCCTTTTTTTCAAGCACAGATGCCCTTTCTGGGACCCTTTTTTCCAGAATTATGGGTAACGGGCCACCTTCCCAAAATTTCTGGATCCGCCCCTGAGATAGTGTGTGCGCGACTTGCGCAGTTGGTAAGACCTCTGACTGCCAATCAGAAGGCCCCGGCCTTGTCGAAAGTTGAACTTTGTGCGACCTTCTTTCGCCACACAGTTCGCGGACAGGGACGTTAAGCCGTTGGTCAGCAGGGTAATCCCGGTGTTGTAGTGAGGACTACATAGAATATTACTACGTGTAAAATGTGTTACCCTCAATAAATAAAGTACATTTATTTATTTATTTATTTATTTTATTTATAATTATATCAGTTTTCTACTATCCTAGGACGTCAAGAGTCGACCTTTCTTATGTCTTATAATCATAATAAAGTTTTCAGTTTATTTTTCTTTCTTTCAACATATTCAAACATAATGACAATTTCTCTTTCAATTGTTTTTCCCACAGGAGTTGTAACTGACTTCAAGGTATGTTCTTCGTATACGGCAGACTACTACATCATTTTTTCAGTAAGAGAAAAGCAGAAACAATCAATTGCAAATTACTCTGTCATAGTTGGTTCCCCTTTCAAACAACCATTTAGAACGACATAATCAGAAACAAGCCTCGCAATAGGGACCGATCGCTTGATACGTCTTATGGGTACCTAACCCCGTAGAAGTCTGGAATAAAAATAAATGTTTCCTTCTACACGGTATATAAATTGGTTTTTACGCCATTTCCCTTCATGCTGGAAACCAAAAATTAATCCCAAAAATGCGTAGAGATTTTATCTGGCCCTCCTCCTGCACCTAGGATGTAATAAGCATTCAGACCCTTACTTCTCTTGACTCCTAAGGAAATAAATATACTTTAGAAACTTGTGAAGCAGACATGTCCGGAGAGGGGCGTATTCAATAGTAGTAGGGAGGAGGGGGAGGGG
>JANRMR010178214.1:0-12024 GCA_025434825.1 Bergia sp. 'catenularis' | reverse complement strand
CTCGAAACGTCAGCTTTCAACCTAACCCAAAGGCGAAAAGCATACCATATCAACTTTTGTTGATCAACGAAACATTTGGTATTAGTAAAGACTACTCAAACCTTTTTATGACGTCGTTTTTTATATATTCAGCAGCAAAAATAAAAGACATGAAGGTGATCTGTGCAGGTTTTCTTCAAACAGGGGCCATATCCCTGGCTGACGCTTTGCGAGCTCTTGGTTACAAAGTGTATGGCTACGATGAACACGTGTCTTTACATATGGACGCGTGGATCGCTGCAATGAAGGGCTCAAATAAACGGCTGCATTTCAAAGCGATGTACCGAGGTACCTTCCTTCCCATAATGTTAGACTTTAACCACATCAGGTCAACTCTCACTACCTGGAAAACTGCAGTAACATTCATTTTTTTTGTGTGTTTTTGTAAACTTGAAATTTACGCATTAAATAAGTAAGAGTGCGCACGCACCCCCTCCCCCATGAGCCGAAAAGGTTCTCCTGAAAAGAACTAATTCGTTGAATATGTTTTGAATTCATGATAAAAGCAGAGATGAGCTGTCTTTTTTCTTCTTTTGACCACTCCATATTATCTTTTGCCACTTTGAAAACGCACGAAATGCATGCCCCCTCCCCGTCCCTCCACCATTCTAGAAGTTTCCACCTTCACTGCTCATACGCACCTCCCCACGAAAAATCTTGGTTACGCGCTGGATCCATTGGAGTAAAAGCCAGTTTGACTGCTATGGTTTGTTTGTGTGAAGAGTGGATCCACTGGGGTAAAAGCCAGTTTGACTGGTATGGTTTGCTTGTGGTAAGAGTGGGTCCATTGAGTTCAGATATGAACACTCCTATTTGTGTGAACGTGTGTGTAAATTTTCAAGTTCTCGCTAGCTGGGACGGAGTGATGGCGCTCGTCAGGTTTTGCGGCCGAAACTCATGCATGGTATGGCATGGTATGGTATGGTATGGTATAGTATGGTATGGTATATGATGTACGATATATAATGTACAATAAGTAAATGAAATTTGTTATATGATGTTTGATATATAGTATTAGATATGTGATGTATGATATATGATATAAGTGCACTGGTTTGTAATGCTAATGCATGGTTTGTTTTGTCTTGATGTGGATTGGTATGGTATAGTATTTAATGCTAGTGTGCAACTGTGGTGTTATACACATGTCAATTTGCAATACGTTATGATTTCTTTGTTGACGATTATATGTACAAAAACAAGTCATTGTCATTTTAGGTGTTGATGCAGTGTATGGAGCACCGCCATGTTTGTACTTCCAGCAACTGATAAAGGCATTTCCTGCGGCCAAGGTCATCCTGACTGTACGGGACAGCGATGAAAACTGGCTGCAGAGCTGCCGGGATCATTTATATCCAAGATACACTGCAGAATTTGCTGGATTTAAATGGTTTATTTCTGAACAAATTCCACGATATCTGCTTGTGAAACTCTCGCCGACAATGCAAAGATACGTACAACAACTAGAGACACCGCTTTACAAAGAGATTTTAGGAACAGAAAACTTCGACGACGGAGAACTCATGAAATGGACATATCGTGAGCACAACGAAAGAGTTAAGTTTTCAGTTCCCTGCAAAAAGCTGCTGGTGTGGAATATGAATGACGGGTGGAAACCACTGTGCGAGTTCCTTGGTCGTAGCATTCCCGATAAACCCTTTCCATATAACAACAAGGACGATTCACTCACTTATCAAGTTTTGTACGCGTCATCAATTGGAAGGAAAAGTTTCCGAGAAGCCTTCAGAAGTCTAAGTTTATTATTCTTTGTCCTTGCATTCTTTATAGTTCTAATGGCTATAATCTAGTTTATTTTACGAAGTTTGAAAGACAACCTGCTGTGATTGGCTTTGTCTGGCGAAAACTGTAAAGCATGAAAGCGTGGCAATTGTTTCAATTTCCTTTTCTAAGTAGGGGTTATTAATTTTTAAATAAGTAGAAGAAAAGACACTTATTTGGTGCAGTAGGCGGTGCGTAGCGTACTATAACCGTTTTCAAACCGATCGCTTTCTGGAGACAAACATCGAACTGTATTTTTGACAAGGCAAATCTTAAAACAGTTTTTTCTATTTGCTACTTTTTGCTGTCGATTACACTCTTTTTTTTTTATAAGAACCTTTTTTATAAGAACGTTGATGCTGAAAAAACCCCAAAATTTAAGAACATGCTAAGAACAGGCTGGGGATACGTAGAGAACATTCATTTTACATACTGCATACAGTGGAGATAATGTGTTGTTAAGCTGTAAAATAATGTCTAATGCTTGTGCAACATCGCCTGATGGCTACTCCGAATGTGGATATACAAAGGCAACTAGTGACATTTGTACATCTATTAAGAAAACACTGTATAAATTACTGTAACCAATCCTAAAAAATAAGAACATTTTAAGAACATTTGACGCTGAAATCCTCAAAATATTAAGAACATCCAGCCTCAGTCCCAAAATTAGACGTTCTTATAAAAAAAAAAGAGTGTATCTGAATCCCCTTGGCTAACCAATGCAAATCAAATCTCAAATGGTTTTCTTCGGAGCGAACAGGAGAAACATGAAAGCCACTGGTCGTCTTAGTGAATTGATTTGCTCAAAGAATTGTCCGTTAAAAAAAAAATCTAATGCGTAAGTTCGGTAAATTTCTAGGTCATAAGCATTTCTTTTTACGAATTTAATGTATTTGGTATTTGAAACTGTGGAAGGCAATTTTCAATGTAGTTCTCTATTTACTGAAGCCCATCAGCGGGAAATTGTAAATGATTGATATAGTTTGCCAAGTAACAAAGTTTTTCATAGTCTGAACGTTATATTAATTTAATTTATGATATTTGTTGCATTTGTTGCAAAGAATTTGAATAAAGAAATGAAATAAACAGACACATTTAATGCTCCTTTTCTTCAAACTTCTTGGTTTCTTCAAGTCCCTGGCCATCCTTCGTGATAGAAGCTTTTCTTTTGCAGCCACACAACTCTTGAACGTATTGCCCTGTGACCATGAAATTATGAATACTAACAATATAAACACTCTAAAACTGAGAACCTTCAAACACATCTTTTTAAATTAGTTTTTATTTAAAAACATGTCATCCACCTAGCTTTGTTTAATTGCTAGGCTATTCTAGGTGGCATTTACCTTTGTCTGTCGAGTAATTTTGTAACTATTACATTGCCATTAAGGTAATAAAGAAACTGTTGTTATTATTGTTGTTGTTAATATTTTATTAGTTTTGATATTTTTATTGTAAAGCACTTCGTAATACCATACATCTGTGTGCTAAAATTCATAATGACAAAAGACAAGAAGTCCTTGCGCTGGTTTGTGTTTTATCAGTTTTTAGTTTCTTGCTCGCTCCGTTTTTTGTTTTAGTCATTAGCTAACGTGAAAGAATGTGGGAGCGGTTGCCTGGTCACAACAATAACGATGATAAAAGCAAAAGCGGTATTTATGATGCCAAAAGGAATAACTATAGCATCAGTTATTGAACATAAACAAGAAACTTTCAGTGACGTCATCATGACATAATTGTCTATTAAACCATTTTTAAGGAAATTAGTGTTTAAAAACTTCCGAAGTTTTCATGTTTTCTATGAAAAAAGACAAACGTTCCCTCCAGCCATACATTCTCTGTAATATTCCACCGTTTTTAAAGACATATTACTCTAACAACTGAAATCTTTGTTCAAACACTACTGTCACGCTTTTTCCATTTGTGCACACATTCTACTTGAATATTGAAATTGGATTTTTGCTGTATGATGTTAATGAGGCAAATGTAAACAATGACGTCATACTAAAAACGCCTATATCATTTTCAACTCTTTTTCATTCTATCTACTTATTTACAGAATCAGAAGATAAGCCCCTCCCCCTCCCCCTACGCAATTTTGTGTCATTTCACTTGCTGTTCTCGCCACCTGACGCCGTTTTACTCTTATTCTGGATTCGGGGATAACATCCCATATATCGGGCAAATACTGACCTGTATCGCTCACTACGCATACAATATATATATGGGTTTAAGCACGAATTACACATGGAGATTGTTTGAAACCACTTGAACCGTCTAATGAACCAGACGCTGGATTCACGCCACCCTTCTGATGAGGCAAACACGACGAACGGGAGCCAACAAAGTAGAAATACTCCAAGAATGATCGCAATAGTCTTCGTTGCTTTGTTCTCTCTTTTTGGCTGCATGTCAAGTTCACTATTAAAGGAAGGTAGCATTTCAACGTGTGAGATTTAAAGTCAATGGAAATGACGTGAGAGCAGTCATCAGAAGAATTCGTTGTAGACTTAATTCAAAATTGTTGACGGCAAGTTCAAAAACTGCTACGACCTCTCAGTGAACAAAATGAAAAGGCAATTACTTGCACTTAAATTTTAAAGATTTATGGACCCGTTATTTTGATATTTGGAAAAACTTTGTTTTGCAACTACTTTGTCTTTTATGAATTTTTGATCTGAGGGTTTGGAGGGAAATATTGAATGATTTCAATTTGAAAAATTGAAAAAAATTTCATTTGCTATCGTCTTCAAAATGTTCAAATATACGTCTTGTTTAAGACTTTGCTAAATATTGAAATCTTCTGAATACGGTGAGTTGGACTGAAGTTTTATAATTAAGTATTGAGCTCTGATTGGCTACTGAAATACATGCAAGAAGTGTTGCGATTTCAAAGAAGGACAAAGAAGGACCAAAGAGTGTTTCTCTCCAATAAAGAAAAAGAAGAGACTATTATTCCTTGAGGGTGTATGATATACTATTATTATTATTATTATTAATATTTTTTTGCCATTACTATTTTTCTTATCATTCATTGTTGTGGTTAAAACCTAGTTAATGTCTAGGATAGAGCTGAAGAGTCTTAGCATTTTAAACTTATCTTAAGCACAAACACAAACACATGAGCTAACAGATAATTTGCAGACAGACAAACAGACAGAAAGAAAGACAGGCAGACATGCAAACAGACAGACAAAAACGAAAGACAGAACGAATGGCTGTTTAACTCTCTGTAGCCTCCCCACAGACTGTTACCTACGAGAGGTCTCTTCCTAGGAAAATAATAGTCTGCGGGGAGGCAGGTCGGTCTGTCCACTCTGAAAACCGCTATAGCCTTTGTAACAGACATCACATTGGGGTGAGGATGGGGGTGAATTGTTAGGGGGCAACCTTGATCCCAAGGGTCTTGTTTGAAATGGGATCAAGATTAAAGAAGGGGCTGGATTAGGCATGGGGGAGGGGGGGGGAGGCATTTGAAAAAGTAAGACTCAGCAGTTAGAGCGCACATCGCAAAGTTAAAAGTCAAAGTACACGCTAAGAAAAGATGCCTGGAGAGACATCTGGAGTAAATATTTTCTTCTCCCGGGCGTCTTTTCTTTGCGCATGTCTTTCATTTTTCCCAAGCTGCGAAAGCACAGCAAAATGAACTTTTGACAGCCTTGTATAGTGCAGCTCAATATAGATGTGGGTCATGATCATCGATCAAATAATCAACAAAATAACCAATTATATTATCCCAAACCAGCGATTTTGCCTAATTTGGTGGGTCTTTCAGTTGTAATAGATAATAAAAAATGGAAGCAAATTGCAATATGTATACGCGGATTTGAAACTGATTTAGCTCACTTTACTTAGTTTTTATTGATCAATAATCATTGATTCAATTAAGCGAGACCCAGCCGATTGCCCAAAGCCAGTGGCTTTTTGGCAGCCGCGGTTACCTGTTGCAAGTCTGTGTAGCAGTATTATAGGCAGACGTTTCTGTATTGCGCCTTTCTCTTGTTCCCAGAACAATAACTTTGTTCCCTTGCCTTCGAGCCACTCCTAGTATGTAGACGTAAATAAAGACAATTGCAAGCAGCAAAAGGGTGCAATAGCACCATAAGAATAAATGGTTGCGTCTGCTCCCTGTCGCCATATAAACGGTATATCCCAACGAAATTGCCAAAGAAACAAACCAAGCTACTGATATTGACACCAGCACTCTTTTGGTAGTGACAAGGAGTTTGTACTTGAGGGGAAATCGAATGGAGATCAAGCGATCTACAGTCACTGCAAACATGTTGCTGACTGAAGCCAAGAGTGCAAAATGGCCGACAAGGGACATGATTTTTGAAAATGTTGTCTCACCATGATACCTGCCTGTTGTTTCTTCATAGAAGTTGATGTGATATATAAACATTGGTTGATGTAAAAGAGTGACTAATAAATCTGCAACGGCGAGACTTGCAATGAATAAGTCGGGTTTGGTTTGTAGAATCTTGTTATTGGCAGCTGCAACCAAAACGAGGAGATTTCCCACAGTTCCAATCAATCCCGAGACACTATTTAGCAGTGAAATACCAATAATTTCACCTGTACTGAATTCTACTTTAGCACTCCCCTCTATGGAGCCCATAGGAAAATACGTTGAGTTTGTTTCAGTGTAGTTTGTCAACATCGTGTTCTGTTTCTGTTGAGAACTGAGAACGCAGCGACAGTCACCTGTAGAGAAAAAACGCAAGAGGAAATTTTGGCAAATCCCTTTGGCTTCTCCTTGAACACATAGCAGGTAATGCAAAATGTCTTTCTTATGTGACGTCACATGTGGCCAGCGAGTTCGTTCGTGATGTCACAATACAACTCTATAAGCAGAAGTGAATTAAGGTGACTTTTTAACAATTATTCAACGAGCACGTCTTAGGTATGTAGTGTTAGATGTGCAACGCCGAATTAATTACAGTTATTCTTAATTTTTATCCAACAAAACAAGGGTGAGTTGAATAACTGTTTTATTTTATGCCAAGTCGAAACACACTGTTTTTTCTTTTTCATTTTGTGTAATCCCAACGGAATCTAATGGAAACTGAAAGGAATTAAGTGTAAAACAGGAGGAATTGAATGTTTACTTCCGGTTTTAAGAAACACTTGTTTTGTTTTAAAAACACATGTTTTTTTTTCTCCATATAAGGTATGATTGATGGTTATGAGCTGACAACCATCAGTTTGGAACCAATCAAACACCAAAAATATCAATAAATAAAGGTTTGTATTGATTATGATAGATATTTCACTGAGCAGCGAATGCCGCTAGTTGAATAGCTAAGCTCCAATTACTGCGCATGCTGTAATTTTAAAATCTTTTGTTAACTTCCCACAACGTTTGAATAATAAAAAACACTTTTAATATAAACTTCAGTGACTTGATTTCGTTGGAATTCAGCCAGATGGCTGAAATATTTGTCTAGGAAACTTATAGGAAAAGTTAAAAACGACTGCGATCTTTATTCAATAGTGAAAAACATTGGAGATATTCACACTTGCGATTTGTGTAAACAACAAATGAGATATATTTTGGATCTATTTTAATGTGTGATTCAGGCTCGATTCTCTTGTGAGACAGTCACGGAATATAGCTGTTATATAAAATTTAATTTCTTAAAAAAAACCGCATGGCTTTGATTTTCTCTTGTTCTGTTCAACATACTTTGCAATTCTTCCTTTTGTTCAGTGAATTATCGTTGTATCAACCTGTATGCTCGATAAATATTATCTCATATTGACAGATAACCCCTTGAACGGCTGACAAATTTCATAATAATTCTTGAAAGACAGTCACAATCAAGCGCTGACTTTAATGAAATTTAAAGACTTGAAATTAGATTTTGTTTCGTCCGCATACAAACATTTTTTGGGGGAAAAAGATGCTCCACTTACTACCTTCACAATTTTTAATGTCGTCGGCTTATTTAATTACATATGCTCCAATATGCAAGTACAGTCAATTGTACTTGTAGCTCCAGGTAATAACTGAATATTTATCTTCAAATAGAATATTTGATGGTCAAAACTTTTATTTCACAGCTCTTTGTTTAAAATTAACTCGCTTTGTTCGAACAGCTGAGGGAAGCCTCGCATATCGATTTTGCCCTCGACAAACGTCAAACGGACGTTTCTCTCGGGACCCCTCCCCCACCCCCTTTAGAAACGTCATAGCCATTTATCGATACTTTAATATATAGAAAATACTGAATTAATTTTCTGTATTATAACATGTCTTGCTTGTTGTTTGCTTTGCAGTACAATACGTTGACAGGCTGATTTTTAATACATATCCGTTTTTAGATAAGTCTGGAGAGTAAAATCATCCAAGAAAATTACAGACATTGCTCTAATAGGCAACAAAACATCGTTAAACATCTTTCCGATAAACACCACGTCGTTGCCTTTTCCCTACAGGCCAGTAGAACACAGAGCTGTCCATTTGCTAACAAATCACAAGTTTAATTGCACTAATTTGGTTTAAAAGCCGAAACGTTCTTGTCCGAAACAATTTGAGATTTGCGGCCTTTTGTCACAACATACAACACACTACTTAAATTCAACAAAGGCAAAACGCTGAAACTTATGTCGTTAGTTTCTTCTAATCTTCAAGAAATTGAGTTCATCCGTTAAAGCGTCTTGTACGTCGCCATCATCGGGAAAGTAAACGTGATAGATGTTCACAGACACATGCATATCCTCTGTAACAACTCCATTCCACCACTTTTTGTCTGTTGTCCCCTCGTCAAACAACACTTGCACCTTTCAAACGACGAGACTGTTGTCAATGCGCGTTCCAAGTCTGTCGGTATTGCCTGCTCCATATCATCTTGTGCCTGCCGATTCTCATCTTGTAAGTACTCCTGGCTATTGTGGCAATTGGGCTGCTTTCCTTTGGAGCACTTGGCTTCGTCTATGACCGCTTCCAACCTTGTGTTAGCAAAGCTTGTAGTAGGATTTGGATTTCAAACCACAGCTGACAGCGCCTAACTTGTGAGTGCATGTGAGTTTTTTTGTCTAGCTTCGGCACAGAATGAACGGGTTGCTTGGTTCTCCGATGGCAGACAGAAAGGTGCCTCTTACTTTCTGTTTGCGAAGTGAAGCTATAGGCTGGACAGAGGCTGCATCTTCCAAGTTCCTTGGCTTTGACATGATGGTTGGTTCTCATCGTCATCCCTAAATTCCTTGACAGGCTTCTGGCGGAATTCTAGGAACGTAGCGTAATGACCAGGGAGTTGGTCGAAACAACTTGAACTAGCAACATCCTCGTCACCGATGGACAATCGTGTGCTTTGTTCATTTCTGTGTAACCTCTTAGTCATGCGTTCAAACACACCTTTAATCTTAAAAGAGTTTAATTCGTCTTCCTAAATAATCGTTTGTAACCCATTTTAACGTGAAAACACATTGTATTGAGCAGTCTAGGCGGTGTGTTTCATTACTCTCTCTTTGCACTACTGCATAGAAAACAATTTTCGACTTATAGCAATTGCATAAGAAAAGTTCAAAAATTAATTTCCCCATTCAACATTTGAGGATATCAAGACTGCGCATCATCGCCTAAAAGTCATAAATGCGCGAAATAGTCAGGACTTGGAGCGATTCTTAATCAAACACGGACTGAAACAATAAAATCTAAACGAAAAATACTGAACCTAAATATTTCTTCCTATTTTTGCCTGTCTCTGATCTCAGAATTGCAAAACATGAAGGAAGCTAAAATGAAGTTTGTGGTACAGCTGTCAGTCTTTCTGCACCTGGTCGTTTTCGTAAAAATGAAAACTCACGAGCCTTCTTTACTTTCTTTGCCAGTGCTGAGCTGATTCAATATGATATAGTTTACCAGCTTTGGCCATTTTTATACAGTATGTAATTATATGAATGAGTTCACCCAAGTAATTCTGCTCTAGCTAACCCAAAACCAAATTCCACTAAAGTTGTCAACCTGTTTTGTAGCAGTGTTTATAGTGTTTTTTTCCGGCATATGGATCGGTTAAAACACGGAAATTTATCATTTTCTCATTTTCTTAGCGCACAGCTTCTTTATACACCTAATTTAACTATAGTTAAATATACCTTTTGTAAGCTCAATCTAGTTCTTCAATCTTCTCCTTTAAAATGGCACTGTCTCACAATTTGTTAGACGAGCCTGGAATATACTGCAGCAAGGCTGTGCAATCCGCGCAGGGGATATGATGATGAATCTTATTTTCTTGAATGCTGGCTTGGTTTATCAGAGACAAAAAGATAAGAAACTGAACATTAGCTTCAAAAGCAACTTCTTCCGGAGTGAGTGAAATGTTCTGACGAACGCGTTTCAATTAAATATAATTTAATCAAACAGCAGGTGTTGTGCGATACTTCTCTAAAAGAATAAACACAATAAACTTAAAAGAAGTAAAATATTTTAATATTTAAAAATCAATAAGCAATGAAACAGAATAAGAAGTTTTACTTTACGTAGTTGGTAAAGTAAACCACGATATGAAACTTGGGAGTGTTTCCATTTTAAAGAAATTAATTGCGTTATTTTTGCGAGAAGTTAATATGAGAAAAATACATTTTGTTCGTATCGATCTATTAATTGCATGTGCGCAATTTGAAAAAAAACAAGTATTAGCATGATAAAGGACCGACGAATCTATTTTTGAGGGGGTAAGCGGATGATTTTGCATGTAAAACAAAATCTATCAAACAAATGAACATGGAACGAAAAAGTGCTGTGGCATTTCAATTACATTAAATGTATATACATATGTATGTTTATCCCATGTCTTAAAAATAAAGCCATCAGAGGCCTGGAAAGTTGTTGCATATTCGGTATTCCACGAATAACAGCCAACGTGTGGCATTCCACTCTTCTTTCCCGCAACTACTTGCACGCGCTAGCTGAATCGGTGCCCAAGCTATGTGCGTGCATCTCTGGCGCCATTAGTATTTCCTTGCAGAAAATCAATAAAACATTTTACGAGCATGGCAGCTGGAAACGAAGAGCTTCCAAATTTTTCGCTACAGTTTTATTTTTCACGGCCAAGTTGTTCTAGAAAAAAATCCTGACTGACGAAGAGCTTGAAAACATGTCTGCAAGAGCAACGGAAGTCTGAACACAAGATCGGTTTAGAAAACTCAGTAGTTTTGAATAAGGAAGAAACTTAATTATTCAGAGTTACGAGTTCTGAATGAAACTTCTCCCAGCAAACTTGACAACTACATTTGCCACTTCCCACTGGAAATATTAAGAAAAGAATTAAATTGAAGACGAATACGAGCCGGACCTGTACCATTGACGAGCTTTAGAAATTTACTGATCATTATATGCGTTCATCCAGGCACAGAGAAATTTTGCAGCCAAAAAGAAAATAACTGAAAAGCAAAGAAAAGGTCAGAAAGCCCAACGCTGCTCTGCCACAATCGAAAACAAACGTCGAAAAACTACTTGAAGAAGGTTATTTGGGAACAAGCGACCCGCAGACACTTTACACAATCGACTGTTCGGCTGAAGAATTGTTTAAATTTTGGCATGAGGAGCGGATCCTACACCACTTTCATTTAGGCTGGCTGTTCTTTTTTGTTGTCGGGGCATGGGATAATTTAGTTATAGCTTTCGAGAGCGATTTGTTTTTATTCTTATTAAGAGCCTAACTTCCCGAACGATTTTATGTCACTTAATTACTTGACAAACGTCAAAACAATATCGCAAATGTGTGAATATTAATATGTACAAATTCGACCTTTATCCAAGTTTCTTTAATATCTTCCAAAAAAAATCAGAGAAGAAAAGAGTGAAGAAATATTTTATCATAGCTTGAAAAAGATAAAACAATTTTCACAAGGATGAGACAAACAACCTTTGCTGAATCACTCTGCCTTGCAATGACGTCAAGACGTGCTCTGACAGAGCTCTCCATACTCTTACTTTTTATCGTAATTCTATCCAACTTCATTGAAGTCAGACGTTTTAAGGATGATAATTAGAAAAGCAGAGCCAATATCTTTATGTGGGAAAGAATCTTTCTGTGCCGTCCTACAGATGTTTCACTTGTCCTGAAACAAGCCGAACAAGATCAAAGATGGCGTCAGTTGCCGTTACTACGAAACGTTTGCCCGCAGTTATCACCATATTCAAGTATGGCTTGTTGGCTGTGACGACTACTGCCTTATCAGCTCATAATGCATCGATTC
>JANRMR010178192.1:0-12025 GCA_025434825.1 Bergia sp. 'catenularis' | reverse complement strand
GTGCAAGATTGATAGGTATATGATTGTATCAATTGTCATTGATACTTAGGCAATAAATAATGGTATATTGTTAGCCAATCAAAATAATTAAAATTGATCAAATTAACATCATTTTGCTTCATCCATCTTTCCTGATGGTATCAGTTCATTTTATTTTCAAATGGTTGAAGGACTTCATTTCAACCAGTCTGGAATGGTAGTTTGCTCTGTAATGGTCCTTCTAAATCACTTGTCATTGTCTTGATAACAAAATGAGAGGGCTGCAGAGCAGGAGCCAGGCCCGTAGGCAGGGGGTGTGTGTGGGGTGTGCAGGCACCCCCTCATGGCAGTGAAGGTCTGCAGCAGTCTGCTCAGTTAATAAATATAGTTTACTATAACAAAATTAATATTAATTATTAGATTTCAAAAAAGTCTTTTTACTTAACCTGTAAAACAATCTCTATATACAATCTCAGGTGTTAACGTAAAAAATTCCCCCCACCAAAAAAATTATACCCCCAAGTGTGCTGTGATGTTGCACCCCCTCCACAAAAATTACTGGTTACAGGCTGGGAGCAGATTTGTTTATCACAAGTATGATTACAGACAGCATGAGATGACATAAAGTCCTGTTACTAGTTTATCTTAAATGCTACATATTTCCAAGAAAAAGGAAAGCATCGAATGTTGGTTGCTATAACTCCAGCTCCATGCACTATTATTGTTCAAACCACTCAATTTTTTATTGTGTTATAATTATATACTAGACTTCATAATTACATGTCAAATATATATTGGTTGGTTCCTTACCAGTCTCATGGTAATGCTGTTCTTTTAGTTGGCTTTCTGTTGTCTTAAAGTGGCTTTTCGTGATGATGAAGTGTGTCATGGAGAACACCTTTAGTTATATTATTTAGTTGAGTTTAATTGTAACTGAGCGTAATACACCATCACGGCATTTGTCTGATATTTGAAACATGGTTAACAATTTTAAAAGTTCATTTTGATGTACAAATTATGGTTTGGAGATTTGGAGTTCAACATATATTTGACCTGCCAAAGAATATAGCCAAGCAAAATTTTTTTGACTGGTAACTAGCCAGCCATTAAGTCCCTATCCCATGGTCCCCCCCTCCCCCCTCCCCCCTCCCTCCTCCTTTGGCATAGCAGTGATATCTGCTTTAAAATAATTCTAGTTAGAGCCATAATTTTAAGTTATTCTTGATCTTGGAAGAATACTGGCCATCATTCACTTGTGACACTGAGAAGTGTAACAACTAATTAATTTTATGTTGAAGAAGAAATAATTGATAAGTTAATATTATATGGGTCATTTGGAAAACTATGTAGTTATCTCGAAATTAAACTAGTTTTGAAGAAAAACTGTTTTTTCTTCAAGGATTCTTTCTATTTACTCAGGCCGGGTTTTGACTGGACCCTTCTAAAGCTAAGGAGTATTCTGTTCTATTAAGGCACCTGTGAGCCCAATAAAATGTTCTGAGTGCTATATAGCCTGCGTAGCAAGCGTTTCTGTGGGTTTTCAGAGCAGAGAAAGACCGAAGAACAAGATTTTCGATGATGTGGCCGTGCGAGAAATGGGAGCGAGCGAAAAAATGGAGCGAGGGGGAAGGGGGAAAGGAATTATCGAGCTCCCATTTCTCGCGCAGCCAAATCATTGAAAATCTCATTCTTTGGTCTTTCTCTGCTCTGAAAACCCACAGAAACGCTTGCTATGCAGGCTAAGTACTATAGGAAATGAACTCTTCGGATCAATGATCTCAGGTGTCTCAGATGTTTTGATAGGATAGAACATGATTGTTAGAATACATCCCACCCATTTTGTCAGTGAATAGATAACAGTTTCTGCAAATCCTGGGAATGCAAACAGTTGCATTGCAATAATGCAAACATTACATTATTAATACTATCATTATTATTATTACAATTTTATTAATGTGCCAAAAAAATGATCCCTTTCTCAAAATGGTGCAATTCTTTGTGCACAATTAGTTTTTTATGATAAATTTTGTTACGATCTTGAATGTCCATATGCAGCAACTTGTTCTTTTAATTTATTGAGTAGTGTACTCCTGGGGAATTTCAGTTCAAAAAATATTTTTTGTTCCTTGACAACATCTTTGTTTAATTCATTATTGGGTATAAATACCACAACTTGAAACATGAAATTAAAATAAATATCAAATTTTGTTTTAATTTGAAGGTTCTGTTCGGCTTGGGCTTACCCAGATGTGCCAGAAGTCTGCTGGACCAGGTATGCAGGAAATATGTGTGGCTCCCGAGCTACCATATGAGTGGGTTACAACCTTGGTGTTCATGCTATCAGGAGTGATCTCCCTGACAACCACCTGTCTGCTACTTGTGTTCTCAGCCTTTAAGCCACATTTGATTGAGGCAGCAAGATGGATTACATTTGCAGCAAGTAAGATGATGAAATCATTTATTTTAATGTTAAGTATGTATGCAAAGCAAAACACAATTGGAAAGGTGGCAAATATGGTCAAAGTGATTATTTGTGGTGACTTTTTAAATACTGGTACTGGCATTTTGCTTCATACTGTCCTTCAGGCTGATCTTGCATAGCAAAAGAGTTCTGGTAAGTTAGTACCAGTTGTGCCTTGACTTAGGGTAGGGTTTAGTGGATACCAAACAGTGTCAATTGTCCGCTGTAACTACCGTATTTTGCCATGTATAAGTCAACCCTTTAACACCAAAAATTGACCTCAAAAATGGTACTCGACTTATACACAGATCAAAAAATAATCAATGTGAAATGACCCCCCAGAATCACTTATTAGAACACTTAAAATTAAAGTTTCCTAGGTAAGTACACAAAATAATAAACATAGATTTGAAGTAAAAACGAACTCTTGTGCTGGAAATGCCACGTCCAAACCTAAACAATCGACTCTTGTCACTGTTTACCCAGTTCACTGAAATGATATGATTGTTCAACAAATACCTCATGTTTGGCTGGGGGACAGCCTTATCAATAGTAAAACAACACAGTCTGAAGTACACATTCTGAAACAAGGTACGGTATATCATTTATCATTGTCTAGAGAACAACAACAGTAAAGAAATTCAACACATTTGATGCCGTACCAGTATAGTACTCAGTAGTGATACGATCTACTCCCGGGCCAAGGATATACTTTCGACCATTCTGCTTGTTTCAGCGATTGAACAATGAAATAAATCAACACTGTAGTATCATTTGTCAATTATTATTTCAATATCTCGAAGACAAAATGAAAAGACGAAAGAAGTTTATCACATTTGTCACAGTAACTTGCAAATGATCCCTATGAAGTATTATGAA
This sequence comes from Bergia sp. 'catenularis', assembly GCA_025434825.1. Taxonomy (NCBI): domain Eukaryota; kingdom Metazoa; phylum Cnidaria; class Anthozoa; order Zoantharia; family Parazoanthidae; genus Bergia; species Bergia sp. 'catenularis'. The sequence continues at coordinate 8,706 of JANRMR010178192.1, read as the reverse complement.
AACCATGCTGGCAAGCTACACTAGCATGTACATGCAGTTTGTCATGCACTGTTGCACCGCCAGTGGGAAACCATTACACTGCAGATGGGATCATAAACAAATAAATTTTGATTGGCTATAAAAGAAGAGGATGTCCAAGGAATCAAACATTTCCAATCCGTTCAAGTTTTCGATCCGGGCAGCATGTTGAGATTGGGTATAAAAATGATTTGCTTTCAAGACCATAACAGCTGCTGAGAAAATGATGTCTTCAAAGTCAAGGCAAGCTAAATACTCTGCCAAATTCAAACTGAAAGTTATTGAGTTTGCAGAGAACACGAACAACGTGGCTGCCAGGCAAGAATATGGAGTGAATGAGAAGTTGGTTAGGGATTGGAGATGTAATGCTGACAAGATAAAAGAAATGCCGAGGAACAAATGTGCCGATTGTGGAAAGTCTTGTCAATGGCCGGAACTGGAGAAAAGTTTGAAGCAGTGGGTTGAAGATCAGCGGAAGAGTGGCTTTGTTGTGACATGAAATTTGGCGGGACTACATGCAATGACTCTTGCACAGCAGATGAAGATCAATGATTTCCGGGGAACCAATGGCTGGTGCATGAAGTTCATGAAGTGCAATGGCTTGGTCATACGCCAAAAAATGAAGATCGCACAGAAACAGCCAGGCGATTTAGAGGAGAAGATTTAACCAAGTTCTACTCGTTTATTATTAAGAGAAGAAAAATGATGAACTACGATCTCAACAACATCGGCAACATGGACGAGACACTGGTATGGTTCGATATGCCTGCATCCAGGACAATTGACACCCGAGGTGTGTCAACCATCCTCATCAAGACCACTGGGCATGAAAAGTTACACTTCACAGTGGTACTGGCCTATCTTGCTGATGGGACAAAGTTGAAGCCCATGATTATCTTCAAGAGGAAGACAATGCCAAAGGGCAACTTCCCATCTGGTGTTGTGGTTCACGTCCACCCCAAGGGATGGATGGATGAAGACGGCATTCTGCTATGGATTGATAAAGTGTGGAGTTCAAGGCCTGGTAGTTTGGGAAGAGCAAACAGCATACTGGTGTAGGATTCGTTCAGTGCCCATCTTGTCAATCGAGCAAAGCAGCGGCTAAAGGAGAACAACACGTCAACAGCAGTCATCCCTGGGGGCTCACAAGTGTTGTTCAGCCATTAGATGTGTCACTTAACAAGCCCTTCAAAGATCGGCTGCGTGCCAAGTGTACGTCTTGGATGATTGATGGTGAAAAGACCTTCACAAAAGGTGGGCACATGCGAGCTGCATGGCTCCCAACAGTTTGCCAGTGGGTCAAGGAATCGTGGAATGATATGTCCCCAGAGATGGTTGCTCGTTCATTCAAGAAATGCGGAATTTCAAATGCCATGGATGGCACGGAAGATCACATGCTTTGGGACGACGAAGCAGAAGGAAACGAAACTGTTCCAAGCGCTGATAATCCAGAAGGTGACAAAGAACCGAACTGCTATGATGATAGGTTGACAGCCAAAGAATTTGGCCTGCTGTTCGGAGAAAGTGATGATGAAGACTTTGACAGCTTCTGAAGTGCAATTATCATTAAAACGGCTCCTTTAGGAGCCACTGGTCAAATATTGCAAAAGTAATGATCAATTATAACTTCATTTACCGTATTGTGTTTGCGTGTCATGTTTGTTCCTAGTGCCAAGTTTACTGCTGTAAATACAGTAATTCTATTGTTTAATCTTGTGAAAAATGGGGGGTCGACTTATACATGGCAAAATACAGTAGTCATAGTGCTGTTTGTGTAGTGTTGTATTTGTCAAACTAAATTAGATGTCACAAGTTATTTTTTTTGTTATCACATATTAAATACCTTTTTCTTTGATTTGTGATTCTTGGTTTCAGCTTTGTTGTGGAGCCTGCTAGGGCTAGACTGTAAAACAGCTGTTTCCTTTGTCAGAAGTCCGAAATCTGGAGATTTCAAGTGCATTTGGTGCACAATCATGAAATGGTGGAACAGGGAAAGGAAGGAGTCTTGTATTTTCCCCCAGCTACACAAAACCTTGACCCAATTTCCTCATTTCACAACATTGCAACACAAACTGACTCAAAAACCTCTAATATTCTGACTTCAAGTGAATGAAGGAGTTGTTTTGCAGTCTTTGCTAGTATGAAAATGTGGCTGACCTAAGTAATTTGGGGCAAAGAGTTACCAGTAAAACTAAAACTGTTACTTCATGTAACACATAGCTGCTAGAATGTTTAGCAAATCTGTTTAGGCAGTCTATTACAATAAGTCAAACCAGTGTAGTCTGAGATGCCAAGGCTCCATGAGTGCAAGCTTTTAGAGGGGTCTAGATCTGGAGGCATGCTTCCCCAGAAGATGTTGAAAATTTAGTCTTGTTTTAATGCCTTCTCAAGCATATTTAAGGGGGGAGGGGTGGCTACAAAAAGTGTAATACCAATTAAGATTGTACAGAATTACAAGAATTCAAGACAAAATTATTTTAAGAATGACTTCTCATATAAATTAATGGACAGTTCAGTTGACTGGCTAGTGTGAGACGTGTGATTATGATTGTTCGGCATGTAAGCGTGTGAATTGACATTGAGGTGTGTGACTTGGTTGGTCAGCTAGAAAGTGTGTTTTTTATGTCAAGCCCAGGATCAGAGGGCAAAGTGCCAAAATCACTTTTTATCCCCAGCAGAGATGATAGGCTTTCTTAACCACAAAAGAGTGAAGTTCTTTAATAATACTATAATTATAGTCAAAAGTAGAGTCACCTGGTTTTTATTGTTTTGGCAGGGGCTAAACTTGGCAATGTGTTTGTTACATATAATTATGATATGGGTCCAATGACCAAGTGCTGTAGCAAATTTGCATAAAACTAGAGATCCATTCAGATAGCCTATATCTTTGAAATAAGAAAAGTCCCCTTGTTGAGTTTATTGGGCTTACTGAGGGATGAAAGGGTGTTTGGATCCGTGGATTTTCCCCAAATATTCTTTGGATTACAGATTTTAAAGATAATTGTTTCTTTGAATTTGTGGGTCTAATATATGCTTGGTATCCTACAACTGCTGTTCTTAAACAAGAGAGTAATGACAGTGGATACCAAATCAAGGGATTTTATTTGTACAGTGAATTTGGATACCAGTAGGCCAATTTTTTGGATTGGACTTTGGATTTATGGGATTCTGAAATCAAACTGTAATAAATAATATGAAGGAATGGTAGATGGGCATTCAGATTGTGAATTTGAATTATTTAAAAATAAGCAATGACCGTCAGGTTGATAGATTTGATTATCCCCTCAAGATTATCCCCGCTTTCATTTGTTGATTTTATAAATAATGATTGAGCCTGGAGGATAGATGGATTGGTTAGTTGGGTGGGTTATTAGAGTTAAAAGATAGATATGTTTAATTGATAACTTCCATACCATATTAAGTACAATTGACTGTCTTTGATTTCTATCAAGTTAAAAAAAAGGTAAAATAAAATAGATTCAAAGCTCAAAAGATGACATTAAGTAAACATAAAATAGTTAATTGTATTGCATGTCATCTTGTTGGTATTCTTATCTCTCACCTGTTCTGGCCAGTTGTTTTGTCGTTGTTATGAACAGTTGTTAGTTTGTTATTTGTAATTGCCAAATTTTATTAAACAAAGACTATTTTTCCCCTTTAGTGATATTATTCTGCTTGGCTGCTCTTGTATTTCCACTGGGTTTCCACATGCCTGAGATTGGTGGAGAAGCATTCAAGCTGCCCACAGGCACAAATGTCGGGACATCATTTATTCTGTTTATCTTTTGTATTGTATTCACTATTGTCTCAGAACTGTTTATATTTAAAGTTTGCCCACTGTTGCTGAGGTGATTGTTATTATTTTTGATCAAATGGTTCTGGGCACCCCGTGCAGCCCTGGCCGGGTGCTTGCATAAAACTAATGATGCCATTCATTGCATGAACCATGTACGTGTTAGGGGATTCCCTGGTACCATACATAGAAAAACAAAATTAATAATCAAACAAGAATACAGTGTACAGTATTTGTAAATAAACTGAGTTCATGATTGTCTTAAAAACTCGAATAAAAATAGTTATTTTGTTGATATGTACCTAATTCTTGGTTATCTTGGTTATGAAATCAGAAGTGCAGGGTTCGAAATTAAGGGGGGGGGGAGCAGCCCAAGCTGGTTAATTTGGCCATGGGGTGGTTGAAGCCAATTAGATCAGCTCAGAAATCCAGTCAACAGGATTGACATGGCTGCTATACCATTTAGAAAGTGATACAGAAAAGTTTGGGGTTATGTTCATTTCATCTAGTTCTAGAAGAACTGGAACGGCACGGGTATTGAAATAAATGTTTTTAAAGGACCTTTTTTAAAACGTTTACTATTAAAGAAATGCGTGCCGTGCCTCCATCATGTGCATTGAGATGAAACACGCTTTCGCAGTTCCTTGATTGTTCTTTGATGTGACGAAGTTCTTTCAATAATGGATGGAGGGATAGGCGAGTGTTTACTGTTTCTTTATGTAAGCGTTAACGAACTTTCTGATGAAAATTTCTACCTGAAGCACAGGCGCCAGTGGCTGGCCACTTGTAATATAAGCAAAATATTGGAAATGAATAAAATCGCTTTTGAAATACGAATTTTAAGCTCGACAGAACTATTTCAAGAAGTATAAAGAGTTCACTTGACCTTGTTTGTCGTGTTGGTTATGCTTTTACTTAGCGCGTTAACTCGCCAGTCGAAATTCATTACCTGTCTATATTATTTTAAGTCTTTCACGTTTTAGAGGAGATCGAGGGTTTTTTTTAATCCTTATAATCAAATGTAATAAAAATGCTATCAACAGTGTTGGAAAGAGCATGTTAAAAATAGCATAGACTTGCAGTCATGTTTAGAGGTGATGTTGCCTAAGTAAAAACGTTACGAATTATTGATCAGTTCTCATATTCACGTACTTCACGGAGTCCGAGATTTGCATACCACCACACAATGTCTTCAAAATAACTTCTCCCCTAGCAATGATCTCCCTCTCTCCGTCTACCAGTTGTCATGGCTGACAATTGGTGACCCCATGGCATCTCTGGCGTCGTACCTCTCTTCTCTTATCCAGTTTCGTCTAGGCCAGTTCTTTGCCCTGTCTGAGTTGCCCATGCCATTTTGATCGGTCTGCTGTCTGTTCATACTAGTCTTGGCCAAGACCACAGGGCTTTAAATCTTCCTTGACGCAATCTTTCCAGCGCTTTCTGGGGCGTCCTCAAGGCCTGGTGCCCTCTGCTAGCACACTAAAGAGGACCTGTTTAGGGATCCTGTTATTCTCCATACGGCACTCATGGCCGATCGAGCCATTGAAGACTAATTATGCGCACAGTTGTTTCGACTGTGGTGCACTTGGCCCTCCTGAGCACTTCTGTGTTTGTAATATGCCGCCACCACCTGATCTTGAGTAGACGACGCATGCAGGGACCGCTGGTGGAAGCACTCCAACATGTGGATGTATCGTGCTAATGTTGACCAAGTCTTGCTCCCATTTAAAAGAGTTGACAGGATGATGGCTTTGTACACTGTCAACTTGGTATTGATGGACAGACCATCTCTGTCGAAGCATCTTGTACTAAGAGAGCGGAACAGCGGAAGGTGCTGGCTGTTTTGCTGATCCTTCTCTTGATTTCTGGCCCAAGATCACTATCATCTGTCAAGTCACCCCCAAGATAAGTAAATTTATGCACTTTTTTCAGTGTAAGGTCATCTAGTTTAGTGTCAGGTGGATCTTGGAAATATACATGCATGACTTCAGTCTTGAGTTTGCTGATGGTGAATCCCCAAACTTTGCAGGCACTGTTGAGTGCATTGGTGCTATGCTGTAGTGAATCCTGTGTGGTTGTTCCGAGAGCTACGTCGTCGGCATAAATGAAGTCACTCAGTCTTGTTGTTATAGCAGATTTAGTTTTGAGATGGTGGAGGTTGAATAATTTGCCATCTTGCTTGTGGCGTATGTCTCTTCCAAAGTCTGGTAAGGACTGGTGGGCCTCACGAAGCACGTATGAGAAAAGGAAGATGAAGAGAGCAGGAGTTAGGATGCATCCCTGGCGTAGGCCGGATGACACTTCGAAAGGTTAGGTCAGCTCACCCCTGATGGATATTCCAGCTTTCATTCCCTCATGGAAACTCTTGATGATGTTCACTAACTTGGATGGTATGCCTATTTTCAGAAGGTTCCACATGAGAGGTCTGTTAACACTGTCAAAGGCTTTGACTAGGTCAACAAAGACGATGTGGAGCTGTTGGTGCTGCTGACATTTGTCTATCAGTTGACGCAGAGAAAACATGTCATTTGTTGACCTTCCTCCTCTAATGCTACACTGTGCCTTAGGGTAGTGCCTCTCTATAGTGGGCCAGATACGGTTCAGGATTACACGGGCGTACAGTTTGCCTGTGGTGGACAGTAGTGTTATGCCTCTGTAATTGCCACAGATGAAACGGCAACTTTTCTTAAACAGCGTAACTATGTTCCCATCCTTGAAGGCTTGGGGCACTCTTTCTTCGTTCCAGATAGTTATTAGTAGCTTATGGAGCTGTGTCAGGAGGGATTTGCCACCAGCCTTCAGTACTTCAGCTGGGGTACCATCTGGACCAGGAGCCTTATCACTAGCTAGTTGTTTTATGGCCCCTTCAACTTCCAGCTCCGATGGTGGTTCAGTTAACTCGGTTTGCACTTCTTCCTGCGGGATGTCATCTAAGACCGAGGTGTCTACATAACTTGGCTGGTTGAGAAGGATAGAAAAGTGCTCTTTCCAGCGTAATTCCAAGATTCTTCTCAGTGAGGCGATTGCCGACTGCATCATGTATAGGACACAGGCCAGGAGAGCAGCGCTGAGATACAAGTTTGACAGCTTCGAAGAAACTCTTGGAGTCGTGTCTCTCAGCATGAGCCTTAATTGGTTTTGTAGGCCGTGTAGTTCCTTCTGGCAGTTATTCTTGGCTGTTTTTTATCGTTGGCGGCTTTCAGATGTGTCATCACGCAGGACTTCTTGAAAGCGGTCGTGCTTTATTTTTAGTCAGTTGGTGATGGTAGTGTTGTTCTCATCAAACCAATCACGGTACCGCCTCTTCTGAAAACCAACTGTCTCTTGAGTGGTGTTGTAGAGAGTCTGGTGGAGGGAGTTACAATGCTCCTCTAAGGTCTCTGTATTCAGATGTTCCAAATTTGCAGAGAACCTCTCTTTTAGCTGGTTGTGTATTTCAGGCAACTTTAGACGAGAGATGTTAAAACGTCTAGACACGGACTTCCGTTTTCGTTGAGATGATAGGTGAAAACGCAGCTTCAGTCTTCCACACACTAGCCTATGGTCAGTCCAGCAATCAGCGCTGCGACGCACTCTCGCATCGACAAGATCTGATCTGAAGTGTTGCCGGATGGTGACGTAGTCTACCATGTGCCAGCGTTGTGACCTTGGGTGCATCCCTGTGCCTTTGTGGATGTCTGGGTGGCTAAACATGGTATTTGCAATGGAGAGACCATAGCGGGCGCATAGTTCAAGAAGCATAGTTCCCTGTTCATTTTCCGAACCAAGACCATATGGGCCGATGATATCAGGCCAAGTGTCGTGGTCGGATCCTACCCTGGAGTTGAAGTCTCCAAGAAGAAAGAGTCAGTCATTCCTAGGGACTGATGCAAGAACTTCCGACAACTGGTCGTCTGAGTCCTGTATTCGAGTGGTCTTGTAAAAGTGGGAGCGTAGATACTGATAACTGTGGCATGACAAGACTTGGTCAGTTTGATACGCATCCTCATGATGCGAGAGTTTATCCCCTTCCAGTTAAGAACAGATGGATGCAGGGTGTTCTTAAGTGCTATAGCAACGCCTTCTTGTTTGGGCTGGTCGCTGCTTCTGCCTGAGTGAAGGTAGATGTAGTTACCGTCTGTAAATCCCCCCTCCTCAGGGATGCGGCATTCACTCAGGCATGCAAGGTCAATATCAAGACATTCCAGTTCAACGGATACCAGGGCAGATCTTCGTTCAAGGGCGTGGTGCTTTGGTGCTGTTGTGGCATCGGACAGAGTTTTAATATTCCATGATGCAAGTTTGATCTGCTTCATGTAATTTTTGCGGGCACGTTTTGGCAAATCAGGGACAGGGGTTCCTTGCGACTTTGTCCTTGGCTCGTCATGAGTGCGCTTGTTGGTAGTGGAATGTCTTGCAGGGTCTGTAGCTGGTATATATTCCACAATCAAAGGTTGCTGGCCTCGGACTGTGGGTAAGTAGGCTGCCCTCTTCCGTACTTACGTCCCCCAAAGGCAATGGCACAGAGTGGACTCATGGGAGACGCATATCACTCCGTTGTATGCCAGTGGAGCGGTAAGATCAGTAAGCTGACCCAACCTGGGACCGACCTAGGCAGGCTGGCCGTTGGGGTGACAGTCCCACACGTAGAAAAGCCCTTCATCCGCCCTCTGGTAGCTTGCCTAACACCATTTCACAGCAGGCCGTTGGCTTGTTGCTGGCATAGATGTTGTAGCTTGGGCGCGCAAAAGCTCCTCCTCCCGGGCGCGAGGAACCCACATGTTTAGTTATCACACAGGCTGGCACGCTCAGAACATCATCATCATCATCATCGCCCTCCTACCCCGTGGCGGAGCATAGGCCATCAACAATTAGCTTCCATCTAACACGATTTTGGGCCATCTTCTCCAGTCTTT